>WNWK01004151.1:80000-146859 GCA_009830355.1 Cherax destructor
AGGGGTGAAGGGCTTTTAATCCGAGGAATTGGAGATACCCTTCCCTTCTTAGGATCAGACCTGTTTCCCTAAGCGCTCTATGACCCTTAAGTGTTTAACGCTTCCCGTCAATATAATAAGGTTAATCCTACACCTCAAATCATTCTCGGGACACAAACTAGACGGTAAGGGGTAAAAATCTTGGCATTTCCGTAATATCTTGATCACTGTTGACAAACGTTCAGTGTTTACTGAAATTTCTGGTGTTCTACTGCTGTCTTGTTTGATGTTGTAATTAGGTGACACAGTGCTCAGTGTTTCACACTGAGAATCGCAGGTTAAAAAGGAGAGAGAAAAAGAGAGAAAGAGAGAGAGATGAAGGGAGGACAGGTATTGGTGTAATCAGTGAGGGTACACCTGGGGAAGCTGCATGATTCCCACGCTGTGGTAATGGATATGGATCAGACGCTGTCTGGGTCCACACTATCCTCGCACCAACAGAGGCAAACGTCGAAATTTCAGCGTTCTTTATTTTCCTCGTCTACTTCGTTCCCGGACGTGTCATTCTGCTAGTTTTCCTAATTTCTCTCTTTGTATTGAAATATACATTTTTCTAGATTCATGTAAGCTAACCTAAATTAACTCCTGCGTACTGCTGACACTTAAAACACTCCCTTGAAGATTCCCCCTCACACTTCCCCAACACTCCTACACGTTCCCCCAAGATTCCCTCACACTCCGGCACGCCCTTGCACACTCCCAACACTCCCTCACGCCTACAACAGTCCCTCCAACCATAATTCAGCACACGCCCAAAACCCGTCAAAACTCACATCTTCCTCCATCACGCAAATTCCTCTCGATATTTCCATTTATCTCTTTAGCATTCTGAATTTCCGTGTCCCATTCTCTTCGACGGTAAACTATTATATTTTTATCACCCCTCCCCCCCAAAGGATCTAACAGTGATCATATCGCCCGACCTAAAATTTTTAAATCGTTATCGCAGACCGAGTTTACAGATCACCTGATTATTTCCCGAGAAAAAGCGTCTGGTGATTTTTTTTTTTGGCGAGAAATTCCGGCAAGTTGTAAACATAAGTCGGCCGTATTAAGTATGGCCGACTTTTGAAAGCAGAGATACATATAGGAGAACGTTTTTATGGAAATAACGTTTCGCTTTGAGAGTTTTCTTTTAAATCATGACTTAGAAAAGCTCTGAGCGAGATGTTATTCTAATAAAGCTCTCTTTAGAGCGAAACGTTCTTTGTTTTCATTCCTGTTTGCAGTACGGCCTTCAGCCATGGCTGACCTTCGCTTATTGAGATCAGAACCTACTTCAGCAGAGTGAGCTTCAAAGCATGTCAGGAATATTCCCAGGAATCCCCTTAACTCTTAACAAAGCCCCGTCATCCATAATTTAATCCAAACCTACTCGCCTTTCGCATTACTTGAAAATAAAATGGTTTTGTCTCCCAGTAGACTAGTGTAACAAGAGTAGTCTGATGAATTAGACGGGAGCGGAGGTGTCGGAGCGGCACTGGATATTCAAATTATGCTTGCTATATTATGTCCCAGGGCATCAGGCTCTATTAATTATGCTCTGGGTCGGCTCTACGACACGTCTGATGGTATATATAATTGTAGAGGCTCTGGCGCGGGAGGTTGTGTGTAGAGATTACCTTTCCTCTGGGGTATATTTCTGTGATGAATTTGTGTTGTGTTGTGTGTTACTGTCCGCTGACGTGATCTGTGTGTGAGTGGGTGTACTTATATGTGGTTGCCGGGGTTGAGTCTCAGCTTTTGGTCCCGCCTCTTCGCTGACCGCTACTGTGTTCACTCTCTCCTGGCTTCGAGAGCCTTATCGTACATCTTTTCGAAGCTATGTATGGATCCTTCCTCTATGACTCCACTTTTCAGGTCGTTCCACTTCCTCTTGTGTTCGTGTGTGTGTGATCGATGGTTGGAGTTAATTTGTGTGTGGGAGTGAGGGAGGAAAGGAGGGAGGGAGGGAGCAAGGGTTGAAGAGCAGGGAGGAAGATGAATCACTTTGAATAAAGTGGCCTACGCTCTGATAGATTCATTGACAAATACCAGCAGACAGCCCATCCTTCTTGATAAATGATTCCTGACTTCTACTCATAGTGGCTACCTGGCTTCCTGACTGGCTGACTGACTTCCTGGCTGACTGACTGACTGATTGACTGGCTGGCTGACTGATTGACTGGGTCTCCAGTGTTCATCTCTTTGAACAAGTCACGATCTGCCTAAAGTCCACCATTATTCTTTTTTGCTTTGATCTTCTCCATGAGATGTTTCGATATCATCCGCGTTTCATATTCTCACTAATTCACTTATTTACATTTTACATTCTCATTTGCAATATGCAGTTTCACTTGCAATTCAGATTTGGAAACCCACATAAATCTGATACATAATCCTAGAGAGAATATAATAATAATATTAATAATAATGTAGAATTTAATAATAATAATAATAATAATAATAATAATAATAATAATAATAATATGCACTTAAGTCCTCAAACAGTGTCTGGCTTGTATGATGAACCTAGATTTTATAATTGCATATGAGTGTTCAGTAATGGTCGATATATGAGAGGCAGTGATACCGGGAGGCATTTTGTTCAATAAAGCGCTTTTCCATCCAGCTGCATGTCAAAGGGAATTTCTACGAACAAATGGCCGCTGCAATATTAAATTTGGACATGGCAGAATGATTTCTTCTCTCTCTCTCTCTCTCTCTCTCTCTCTCTCTCTCTCTCTCTCTCTCGCTTTATTTTCCCGCCTCTATGTATAGGTATATGTTTTTTTTATTAACACATCGGCAGTTTCCCACCAAGGCAGGGTGGCCCGAAAAAGAAAAACTTTCATCATCATTTACTCCATCGCTGTCTTGCCAGAGGCGTGCTTACACTACAGTTATAAAACTGCAACATTAACACCCATCCTTCACAGTGCCGGCACTGTACTTCCCATCTTCAGGAATCAAGTCCGGCCTGCCGGTTTCCCTGAATCCCTTCATAAATGTTACCTTGCTTACACTCCAACAGCACGTCAAGTCCTAAAAACCATTTGTCTCCATTCACTGCTATCTAACACGCTCACGCACGCTTGCCGGAAGTCCAAGCCCCTCGCACACAAAACCACCTAGGCCTACCTCTACCCCGTCTTCCCTCCACTACAGATTTATACACTCTCGAAGTCATTCTATTTCGTTCCATTCTCTCTACATGTCCAAACCATCTCAATAACCCCTCTTCAGCCCTCTAGATAATAGTTTTGGTAATCCCACACCTCCTCCTAATCTCCAAACTTCGGATTCTCACCACACATTGCCCTCAGACATGACATCTCCACTGCCTCAAGCCTTCTTGTTGCAACATTTACAACCCATGTCTCACACCCATACAAGAGCGTTGGTATAACTATACTCTCATACATTCCCCTCTTTGCTTTCATGGATAAAGTTCTCTGTCTCCACAAGCTCCTCAGTGCACCACTCACCTTTTTTCCCTCAATTCTATGATTCACCTGATCCTTCATAGACCCATCTGCTGACACATCCACTCCCAAATATCTGAACACATTCACATCCTCCATACTCTCTCCCTCCAATCTGATATCCAATCTTCCGTTACCTAATTTTTTGGTTATCATCATCACCTTACTCTTTCCTATATTCACTTTTAATTTCCTTCTTTTACATACCCAACCAAACTCATCAACCAATCTCTGCAACTTATATATATATATATATATATATATATATATATATATATATATATATATATATATATATATATATATATATATATATATATATATATATATATATGAGATATCGTGAAAGACATAATATTGCGAGAGATTCTGAGAGACAGAGGAGAGAGATACACTGAGAGACAGACATCTCTCGCTATGGAGACCTCTAAACAGATCAGTGTCCCAATATTGAGACAGAAAAAAAGGGGAGACATAGAAAGTAGGAGATAGACAGGGATCTTGAGAAGTAGATAAAGAGCTCGTGAAATAGAAATCTAAGGAAATAGAGACCTCGGTAGATGGAGAGATGTGAATCACCACCGAATTTAAGAGATAAAGTTGTTACTTGACATTAAAAAACTTTAAACACACACACACACACACAACTTTGTGAAGTGTTACTCGCTAATCAAAACTGACACTTGTGGCCACCCTACACAACGTTGTATTCACCAAAACATGAACCAGTTGGCTCTCTCCTTTCTTGATTAAACCTGCCCAGGTATTGACAAGGGCAGATTATTTATTATTATTACTAGAATTACTATTATTATCAATATCATCATCATCATTATATGACAAAATGATAGGAGGCAATCATATTCGATCCAGGGAAATGGAAGGTAGCTCCAGTTCTGTGGAACAAGAACCCTTTACCGGATGTATACCATGCAGATTAGACGAGGCTATTAAATAGACGAGAGTTGGTCAGCGGGATCCAGTTCTATGTCTGTCTCATCCGATGCTTCAAATGGCGTATCCGATCCTCCTAATGACAAAGTTTCATTATGTGTATATATATATATATATATATATATATATATATATATATATATATATATATATATATATATATATATATATATATATATATATATATATTTACCACAGGCTGAATTTCTGTAGAATTAGAAATTGGGTCACAGTTTATAAATTTAGAAATAGATTTAACGATGAAAAATTATATTATGCTGTTATGACACTAAAACACACACACACACACACACACACACACACACACACACACACACACACACACACACACACACACACACAAGTTTATACTACCTAAAAGGGATTTCTTTTGAGTTGAAATTCAAGTACTCATTACAGGGTAATTCAAAAAAGTTATTAGATTAATGTTTAGAGAGAATCTGATTTTATCCTGAAAATGAGGAAGCGAAATATAAAATATTTTTCCAGGGTCAACACAGAGAGAGAGAGAGAGAGAGAGAGAGAGAGTAGAGAGAGAGAGAGAGAGAGAGAGAGAGAGAGAGAGAGAGAGAGAGAGAGAGAGAGAGAGAGAGAGAGAGAGAGAGAGACTGAGAGTATTATGCAGTGTTGTCAATAGCAAGTGAACTGAATTGTGCGCATTTATAATCAGTTTAGCCATTACAATACCACCCCGATAACTCTTACCCCCTCCTTATCAACCTCTTCCCCATCACCCCACCCCATCATTCAGTCCCTATCATCCCCCAATCATCATCCTAATATCTTTATCGTACTGGTTTTCACTTAGGCAAATTTACCATTTCCTCATTTTTTTGCGAAAGTGTATCGGAGTGTGTTTATCAAGCAGCTGTGTGTGTGTACCTATGACAGTCAGTGAGGGCCAGGCCAGTAAACAGTGATTAATCCACACAGTGGCTTCATCAGTCCAATACAAAGAAGAACGGTAGAGAAAGAGGAGTAGTTTGAGGTAATCAGTCCATCAGTCTTTGTATTGGACTGATGAAGCCACTGTGTGGCGAAACGTTTCCTCAATAAAGATTCCCAAATGTTGCACAAGTGTCTCATTCTTCAACTTGTCGGTTTTTTAAACCACTTATCAAACCAGAGTGTTTACCTAGGGCAGCTGATGAAGATAGAATCAACAAACCAGTTTACCTATGGCAGTTACTGTCACCTGCATCTGCCAAGTATTCTTGTTTCTCTTTCCATAAACGGCAATATATATATATATATATATATATATATATATATATATATATATATATATATATATATATATGGTATACGAGAACTGAATCCCTATTGAGTCTTACAACCCATGACAATTATAGTAGGTTAGGGAGGGGAGGGGCTGAGGGATTTACAGTGATTTATATGTGGGATTTCCAGAGCTGCATAGACAGGGTATACACGCCGGAATATGCGTACATATTGGTGTATTAACAAAGAAAGATGTGTATATTTCAGTATATTTGCACTGAGGTGGATACCTTTCGGTATATGTACACGAAGAGGTGTATATCTTTCAGTGTACACTTAAGAGGTATATGTACCTCTTGGTGTATACACAGAGATGCACATCTCTCAGCTCATTTACACTTAAAAATATGGGATTAAAGTATTATTGAGAGCAGTGTACATGTTATTGATAGCCTTGACGACCCACGGTTTGAAGCCTAGCTAACAAACTAGCACACAAACTAACAGGGAGAGACTAACAAAACTAGCGAGTTAACTAACAAACTATATATAAAGGCCATGGTAAAAGTGTATGAATTGCTTTAGTCTTAGAGAATATGGAGGGAAAGGCATGCGGGCCGCTAGCAGCAACAGCCTGGTTGACCAGGCAGTATGCAAACACATATACATACACGGACGGACGGACGGGACGGACGGGATAGACACAGAAGTGTCTCTGTACGCAGATGATGTGAAATTAATGAGAATCACATCGGAAGAGGACCAAGCAGGACTTCAAACAGACCTGGACAAGCTTGACATCTGGTCTAGCAACTGGCTTCTCGAATTCAATCCCACCAAATGCAAAGTCATGAAGATCGGAGAAGGGCAAAGAAGACCGCTGACAGAGTACAGGCTAGGCGGACAAAGGCTGCAAACCTCGGCAAAGGCGAAAGACCTTGGGGTGAGTATAACGCCAAGCACGTCTCCGGAGGCACACATCAACCAGATAACTGCGGCAGCATATGGGCGACTGGCAAACCTAAGATTAGCGTTCCGTTACCTTAACAAGGAATCGTTCAAGACACTGTACACCGTGTACGTCAGGCCCATACTAGAATATGCAGCACCAGTCTAGAACCCACACCTGGTCAAGCACGTAAAGAAACTAGAGAAAGTGCAAAGGTTTGCGACAAGGTTAGTTCCACAACTCAGGGGTCTGTCCTGTGAAGAAAGGTTGAGGGAAATAGGACTAACAACACTGGAGGAAGGAAGGGTCAGAGGAGACATGATAACGACATACAAAATACTGCGGGGAATTGACAAGGTAGACAGTGACAGGATGTTCCAGAGAGGGAACACAGAAACAAGGGGACACAACTGGAAGCTGAAGACTCAGATGAGTCAAAGGGATGTTAGGAAGCATTTCTTCAGCCACAGAGTAGTCAGGAAGTGGAATAGTCTAGATCTAGAGAAAGATATAGTGGAGGCAGGAACCATACATAGTTTTAAGACAAGGTATGATAAAGCTCATGGAGCAGGGAGAGCAGAGACCCAGTAGCGGACAGCGAAGAGGCGGGGCCAGGAGCTGAGTCTCGACCCTTGCAACAACAATTAGGTGAGTACATACGTGCTACAAACATGAATTTTGTAGCCATATAATAGAAACTACAATACTGACTCTGACGCGCACGCGCGTGTGAGTGTACTCACCTAATTGTGGTTGCAGGGGTCGAGACTTAGCTCCTGGCCCCGCCTCTTCACTGACCGCTACTAGGTCCTCTCCCTGCTCTATGTGTGCGCGTGTGTGCGTCATTGTTATTGTCACAACATCCCAAATTCTTTCTAATTTATTCATCGTCCGATTCATAATTTCCTTTAATAAATACAATTTTTTTCCCCGCCATGCTGTAGGAATGTTTTTTTTTATGTCGTTAATTTCGCTATTTAATGAACACTTTTTTATTCTAAAAAAATAATATTATCTCAGTAATTTGTTTTGTTGACAGAGAGACATTTACTCAAATAATGTTTGAGTATGAAAGAAGAGCAGAAGCTCTTTATCAAAGCTCTTTATCGGAGGTTTTTTTTTATCAAGGCTCTTTATCAAAGCTCTTTATCGGAGGTTTTTTATCAAGGCTCTTTATCAAAGCTCTTTATCGGAGGTTTTTATCAAGGCTCTTTATCAAAATTCTGTATCAGAGGTCTTGTACATAGGTCTTCATCAAAGCTCTTTGCCAGGGCTTTTTATCAAAGCTCTTTACCAGGCCTATTTATCAAAGTTGGTAATCTAGTCTCTTTTTTCAGATATCTTTATCAAAACCTCTATTTACACAACGTTTCGCTCTAGGCAGAGTTTCGGCAGAGAAGAGCTTTACCGTTTACACAGTACACCAACACGTTTCGGAAAGCTTTGCAGATCCACATCAAAGGTCTAAATAAAGCTCCACGGAGAGCGTAACGTTGGCCCAATAGAAGGTGTACTCACCTATTTGTACTCACCTATTTGTGGTTGCAGGGGTCGAGTCATAGCTCCTGGCCCCGCCTCTTCACTGATTGCTACTAGGTCCTCTCTCTCCCTGCTCCATGAGCTTTATCAAACCTAGTCTTAAAACTATGTATGGTTCCTGCCTCCACTATGTCGCTTTCCAAGCTATTCCACTTCCTGACAACTCTATGACTGAAGAAATACTTCCTAACATCCCTTTGACTCATAGGAGTCTTCAACTTCCAATTGTGACCCCTTGTTTCTGTGTCCCCTCTCTGGAACATATTGTCTCTGTCCACCTTATCTATTCCTCGCAGTATTTTATATGTCGTTATCATGTCTCCCCTAACCCTCCTGTCCTCTAGTGTCGTCAGGCCGATTTCCCTTAACCTTTCTTCGTAGGACAATCCCCTTAGCTCTGGGACTAGTCTTGTTGCAAACCTTTGCACTTTCTCTAATTTCTTGACGTGCTTGACCAGGTGTGGGTTCCAAACTGGTGCTGCATACTCCAGTATGGGCCTGACGTATATGGTATACAGAGTCTTGAATGATTCCTTGGTGAGGTATTGGAACGCTATTCTTAGGTTTGCCAGCCGCCCGTATGCTGCAGCAGTTATCTGATTGATGTGTGCCTCAGGAGATGTGCTCGGTATTATACTCACCCCAAGATCTTTTTCTTTGAGTGAGGTTTGCAGTCTTTGGCCACCTAGACTATACTCTGTCTGCGGTCTTCTTTGCCCTTCCCCGATATTCATGACTTTACATTTGGCAGGGTTAAATTCAAGGAGCCAGTTACTGGACCAGGCTTGCAGCCTGTCCAGGTCTCTTTGTATTCCTGCCTGATCCTCGACTGATTTGATTCTTCTCATTAACTTCACATCATCTGCAAACAGGGACACTTCTGAGTCTATCCCTTCCGTTATGTCATTCACATATACCAAAAACAGTACAGGTCCTAGGACTGACCCTTGTGGAACTCCACTCGTCACAGGTGCCCACTCTGACATCTCGTCACGTACCATGACTCGTTGTTGCCTCCCTGTCAGATATTCTCTGATCCATTGCAGTGCTTTTCCTGTTACGTGTGCCTGATCCTCTAGCTTTTGCATTAATCTCTTGTGAGGAACTGTGTCGAACGCCTTCTTGCAGTCCAAAAAATGCAGTCTATCCACCCTCTCTCTCGTGTCTTACTTCTGTTACCTTGTCATAAAACTGCAGTAGGTTTGTGACACAGGATTTTCCTTCCCTGAAACCGTGCTGGTTGTCGTTTATAAGCTTGTGTCTTTCTAGGTGCTCCACCATTCTCCTCCTGATGATCTTCTCCATGACTTTGCATACTATACACGTCAGTGACACAGGTCTGTAGTTTAATGCCTCGTGTCTGTCTCCTTTCTTAAAAATTGGGACTACATTTGCCATCTTCCACGCCTCAGGTAGTTGCCCAGTTTCAATGGATGTGTTGAAGATTTGTGTTAGTGGCACACACAACATCTCTGCTCCCTCTCTAAGGACCCACGGAGAAATGTTGTCCGGTCCCACCGCTTTTGAGGTATCGAGTTCACATAGCAGCTTCTTCACCTCCTCCTCGGTTGTGTGTATTTCATCCAGCACTTGTTGGTATACCTCCCTATTCTGAATTCCTGGAGTCCTTCCTGTCTCCTGTGTAAATACTTCTTTAAATCTCATGTTGAGCTCCTCACATACCTCTTGGTCGTTTATTGTGAACTCCCCACCTTCCTTTCTCAGCCTGATTACCTGGTAGTATGCACTGTTTCGACCCCCGACGTTTTGGTAACTGGGCGAGACACAATGCAGTCTGGTCTCGTCTTGAGTCAATTTCAACATTCACCAGTTTCCTCTTTAAAGTCAAATTCTTTGTTGGTCATGTCTACTGTGATTGTTGGTCATGTCTACTGTCATTGTTGGTCATATCTACTGTCATTGTTGGTCATATCTACTGTAAATAACTGTCTGCCTGCCTATAAATACCACTTCCTCCGTCTCTGTGTGTTAGTGTGACTTTGTAAATGGTCCAAGTCGGGCCGAAACGTCGTCGTAAGCTCCTCTCTTTTATATGTGCGGGTTGTGTGTGTACATATCTACTGTCATTGTTGGTCATATTTACTGTGATTGTTGGTCATATCTACTGTGATTGTTGCTCATATCTACTGTCATTGTTGGTCATATCTACTGTCATTGTTGGTCATATCTACTGTCATTGTTGGTCATGTCTACTGTCATTGTTGGTCATGTCTACTGTCATTGTTGGTCATGTCTACTGTCATTGTTGGTCATGTCTACTGTCATTGTTGGTCATGTCTACTGTCATTGTTGGTCATGTCTAATGTCATTGTTGGTCATATCTACTGTCATTGTTGGTCATGTCTACTGTCATTGTTGGTCATGTCTACTGTCATTGTTGGTCATGTCTACTGTCATTGTTGGTCATGTCTACTGTCATTGTTGGTCATGTCTACTGTCATTGTTGGTCATATCTACTGTCATTGTTGGTCATATCTACTGTCATTGTTGGTCATATCTACTGTGATTGTTGCTCATATCTACTGTCATTGTTGGTCATATCTACTGTCATTGTTGGTCGTGTCTACTGTCATTGTTGGTCGTGTCTACTGTCATTGTTGGTCGTGTCTACTGTCATTGTTGGTCATATCTACTGTCATTGTTGGTCATGTCTACTGTCATTGTTGGTCATATCTACTGTAATTGTTGGTCATATCTACTGTGATTGTTGGTCATGTCTACTGTGATTGTTGGTCATGTCTACTGTCATTGTTGGTCATATCTACTGTGATTGTTGGTCATATCTACTGTGATTGTTGCTCATATCTACTGTCATTGTTGGTCGTGTCTACTGTCATTGTTGGTCGTGTCTACTGTCATTGTTGGTCGTGTCTACTGTCATTGTTGGTCATATCTACTGTCATTGTTGGTCGTGTCTACTGTCATTGTTGGTCATATCTACTGTCATTGTTGGTCATGTATACTGTCATTGTTAGTCGTGTCTACTGTCATTGTTGGTCGTGTCTACTGTCATTGTTGGTCATATCTACTGTCATTGTTGGCCATGTCTACTGTCATTTGTGGTCGTGTCTACTGTCATTTCTGGTCATGTCTACTGTCATTGTTGGCCATGTCTACTGTCATTGTTGGCCATGTCTACTGTCATTGTTGGTCGTGTCTACTGTCATTTCTGGTCGTGTCCACTGTCATTGTTGGCCATGTCCACACTAATTTTTGGTCATGTCTGCTGTCATTTCTTTTCATGTGCACTTTCATTGCTGGTCATGTCTACTGTCATTGTTGGCCATTTCCACTTTAATTTTTGGTCATGTCTACTGTAATTACTGGTCATGTCTACTATAATATTAAGTTACAGTTGAAAAAATGGGTTCGAGAGAGCATGCAAACTGAGTATCCCCTGAATGGTCAAATACTGAATAATTTACATATGTTTCAAAATGAACGTCGTGTGACGTTTCAAAGGTCATTCAGTGTCAGTGTTTATTCAATCCTTATTAATAGATACTCTGTGTTCATCTAGATATTAATTACACATATATATGTGACTTGTATGTTAACGTAATTCTAACACCAGTGTTATCATTTACAGTGTTTATAACACCAGTGTTATCATTTACAGTGTTTATAACACCAGTGTTATCATTCACAGTGTTTATAACACCAGTGTTATCATTCACAGTGTTTATAACACCAGTGTTATCATTCACAGTGTTTATAACACCAGTGTTATCATTTACAGTGTTTATAACACCAGTGTTATCACTCACAGTGTTTATAACACCAGTGTTATCACTCACAGTGTTTATAACACCAGTGTTATCATTCACAGTGTTTATAACACCAGTGTTATCATTCACAGTGTTTATAACACCAGTGTTATCATTTACAGTGTTTATAACACCAGTGTTATCATTCACAGTGTTTATAACACCAGTGTTATCATTCACAGTGTTTATAACACCAGTGTTATCATTCACAGTGTTTATAACACCAGTGTTATCATTCACAGTGTTTATAACACCAGTGTTATCATTCACAGTGTTTATAACACCAGTGTTATCATTCACAGTGTTTAAAACCAGTGTTATCATTCACAGTGTTTATAACACCAGTGTTATCATTTACAGTATTTATAACACCAGTGTTATCACTCACAGTGTTTATAACACCAGTGTTATCACTCACAGTGTTTATAACACCAGTGTTATCATTCACAGTGTTTATAACACCAGTGTTATCATTCACAGTGTTTATAACACCAGTGTTATCATTTACAGTGTTTATAACACCAGTGTTATCATTCACAGTGTTTATAACACCAGTGTTATCATTCACAGTGTTTATAACACCAGTGTTATCATTCACAGTGTTTATAACACCAGTGTTATCATTCACAGTGTTTATAACACCAGTGTTATCATTCACAGTGTTTATAACACCAGTGTTATCATTCACAGTGTTTATAACATCAGTGTTATCAGTCACAGTGTTTATAACACCAAGGTTATCATTCACAGTGTTTATAACACCAGTGTTATAATTCACAGTGTTTATAACACCAGTGTTATCATTCACAGTGTTTATAACACCAGTGTTATCATTCAGTGTTTATAACACCAGTGTTATCATTCACAGTGTTTATAACACCAATGTTATCATCCACAGTGTTTATAACACCAGTGTTATCATTCAGTGTTTATAACACCAGTGTTATCATTCACAGTGTTTATAACACCAGTGTTATCATTTACAGTGTTTATAACACCAATGTTATCATTCACAGTGTTTATAACACCAGTGTTATCATTCACAGTGTTTATAACACCAGTGTTATCATTCACAGTGTTTATAACACCAGTGTTATAATTCACAGTGTTTATATCACCAGTGTTATCATTCACAGTGTTTATAACACCAGTGTTATCATTCACAGTGTTTATAACACCAGTGTTATCACTCACAGTGTTTATAACACCAGTGTTATCACTCACAGTGTTTATAACACCAGTGTTATCATTCACAGTGTTTATAACACCAGTGTTATCATTCACAGTGTATATAACACCAGTGTTATCATTCACAGTGTTTATAACACCAGTGTTATCATTCACAGTGTTTATAACACCAGTGGTATCATTCACAGTGTTTATAACACCAGTGTTATCATTCACAGTGTTTATAACACCAGTGTTATCATTCACAGTGTTTATAACATCAGTGTTATCATTCACAGTGTTTATAACACCAGTGTTATCATTCACAGTATTTATAACACCAGTGTTATCATTCACCGTGTTTATAACACCAGTGTTATCATTTACAGTGTTTATAACACCAGTGTTATCATTCACAGTGTTTATAACACCAGTGTTATCATTCACAGTGTTTATAACACCAGTGTTATCATTCACAGTGTTTATAACACCAGTGTTATCATTTACAGTGTTTATAACACCAGTGTTATCATTCAGTGTTTATAACACCAGTGTTATCATTCACAGTGTTCATAATACCAGTGTTATCACTCAGTGTTCATAACACCAGTGTTATGACAGTGTCCATAACACCAGTGTTATCACTCAGTGCTTATAACACCGGTTTTTATGTTGTGTTTTTTAACGGGTACAATTTTACGATTGAGAAATTTCCAACAAAATATCTCGGCCATCGTAGGCAAAACAAAAACAAACGAGAACTTGGTTCGTTAACACCGAACGCTCGTTGAACAGCTGACTTTAACAGCGGAAATACCTTCGTTTATTCATAAAATATAAACGAGTTTGTTCATAGAGTTTTGGAGGAAAGTTTAACAACAGGTCTAACGTAAATAACAATGTTAACTATCATTAACATTTATGTTTAGTACTACAACTTCTACAACCATAACTACTACTACCACCATTACTACTACTACTGCTACCACTACTACTTTTACTACTACCATAACTACTACTTCCACTATTACTACTACTACTACTACTACTACTAATAGTAATAATAATAATAATAATAATAATAATTTAAAATGATAATCACAAGGGCAAGAGGGAGTGGAATAAGGTGGTACAGGATGTGACGAAGACAAACTTCTTACACAGTTTTAAGACTAGGTATGATAGGTTGTAAGTTGTCAGATAACCTGTTATATAGGTCAGTTGAAAGTTAAGAGGTGAGGCCAAAAGCTGAGACTCAACCCCAGCCAAACACTGTTCTGTGAGTGTACACACACACACACACACACACACACACACAAGGGGAGATATGATTACTTCGTACAAAATCTTAAGAGGAATTGATAGTGCTAATGATAGGAATTGAACAATGAAAAGACCTGGATGAGGCAATGGCGGAGGCAAACTCAATACACAACATCAAGAGTAGATATTTTTTAAGGACCAAAAGGCCACAGGTCAGTGGTGCCCCGATCAAGGTGTCTAGGAGGCGGGGGCCAGGAGCTAAGCATCGACCCCTGCAAACATAAATCCCGGAGTACACACTACACTATATTTCCAAGAGTCCGAATAAATTTTGGATTGAAAACTCATCTATTATGCCAGATCCGGACACCAACAGCATACATTAACACCCTGATAATGGACAGTGTTATAGCCCTGTCATTGTATCTCCTCTCAGTTATAACTCTCTCTGCTACATCACCAGATATACCCACGTCAAACGTGGCTATATCAATGGCAAATAAATTTTTCTCTTACATTGACACATAACTTGTGTAATATACATTGGTGCATAATTTGTTTCATATACATTGATGTATAATTTGCTTAGTATACATTGATACATAGCTTGTGTAATATACATTGATATATATATAACTTGTGTAATATACATTGATACATAACTTGTTTAATATACATTTATACATAATTTGTTTTATACACTTGTGTAATATACATTGATACATAATTTGTTTTATTACATACACTGTAATATACGTGTATATTACGGTATATTCAATGATATATCTCTGGGTATATGCAGCAGTAGATATATTTCTTAGTGGATACAAATCGAAAGGTGAATTAGTGTATATAATCGGGAAGAAGTTTTCCACGCTGTATATACAGTCAATGGGAGGTGTATTTCTCATTGTATACACTAAAGTTCAATTGAAGCCTTAAATGCGTTGGTGATTAAAGGTTACTTCATGGTCAATTAAATGTCAGATTGCGACCTTAATGAGCCTTAAAAAATCTAACCACTGGTATTGTGTTAGTATCTCTATCTCTCTCTCTCTCTCTCTCTCTCTCTCTCTCTCTCTCTCTCTCTCTCTCTCTCTCTCTCTCTCTCTCATGCTTATTTATCTGTTTATCATTTATCGATATATCTCTTCATTACGGATCTATCTAACATCGGGTCATATTTTCTCAAAGCCGGACTATATATCCGGCCAAATGGTACAGTAACACTAATTGCTATTATCCGCTGACGATAAAATTTGTTGTTCGTGTGTGTGTGTGTCCTCACCTATATGTGGCTGCAGGGGTCGATTCACAGCTCCTGGCCTCGCTTCTTCGCTGGTCGATACTAGGTCCACTCTCTTCTTGCTTCACGAGCTTTAAAGGTATGTATGTATGTGTGTGTGTGTGTGTGTGTGTGTGAGTGTGTGTGTGTGTGTGTGAGTGTGTGCGTGCCTGAGTTGGCGGGAGTCGAATCTAACATGCCTTGCTGTCGTATCTTAGGCTTCGCTTCCTAACAAATAACACTCGTTTACTTCCTAGTCACTGATTCACTTGTTCATCCCACCTCGACGCCCAGGAGTATTTTGTACACCCTGAGCATGTTTCCTCGTGGTCATGGTAACTTTACATTAAACTAACCATTTATATATATATATATATATATATATATATATATATATATATATATATATATATATATATATATATATATATATATATATATATATATACAATGGAATCTCGGTGTTCGAAGTACCAGACCTGGAACAAACATGAGTCCGAACAATTTTGTTTAGAAAAATTGATCTGGTGTTTGACGTTTTTCTGGAGTCCGAACGCGCTGACTTGCTTAAGATTTAGTTGTACAAAACTGTACAGGAAAGCCCTGTTTCAAAAGTGCTTTGAAGTGACCTGTGACACTGACCTAACTCTTAGAGACTTTTGGAAGAGTCAGTTCAACCTCCTCCAGTGTGTAAGGCTGATTATTAAAGCCTGGCAAATACTGTTTCGGAGATCAAACTTTTTGCAGTTCGAACACCAACTAGAAACCAATTAAGTTCAAATACCGAGGTTCCACTGTACATACATACACACACACACACACACACACACACACACACACACACATATATATATATATATATATATATATATATATATATATATATATAAGTATGTATGCAAAAAGATCACAGTAAACAGATGATATCAAAATATGCAAGACAACTACTATGAAAAAATAGAGGAATTCCAAGCGATTTCGTGACTACTCACATTATCAAGAAACTATAAAACATAACAAGAAGGCTTATAAAGGGCAAGACTACACCTCACAGTAGCGTGACATCGCCCGACTCTGTTTCAGGTCCTCTTCACAGAGTCGGGCGATGTCACGCTACTGTGAGTGTGTTCTGTTAGTATGATGTGACTGTGAGGTGTAGTCTTGCCCTTTATAAGCCTTCTTGTCATGTTTCCTTTTATAGTTCCTTGATAATGTGAGTAGTCACGAAAGCGCTTGAAATTCCTCTATTTTTTCATAGTGGTTGTCTTGCATATATATATATATATATATAAACACTGATCTCTGGCCGACGGAGACTCGAACCTACGAACCTCATGACAAGGTACGCAGTGCTTTACCGACCGTACCACACTGGTCCAATACCTTGGCATCCAGCTTTCGCTAGACGTTATTCCAAGGCAGCCAGCTTTCAGGCAGGAAGGCTTACAGCTTTTCATCTCATCCCCTGCATGCATCGGATGCAGGGGATGAGATGAAAAGCTGTAAGCCTTCCTGCCTGAAGCTGGCTGCCTGGAATAACGTCTGCAAGCTGGATGCAGGTATGACCAGTGTGGACGGTCGTAGCACTGCTACCTTGTCATGAGGTTCGAGGTTCGAGTCTCCATCGGCCAAGATCAGTGTTGTGAATATTTCGCCTGCTCTTGCGAATTCCTAGCATACATATATATATATATATATATATATATATATATATATATATATATATATATATATATATATATATATATATATATATATATATATTATTAACACATCAGCCGATTCTCACCAAGGCAGGGTGGCCCGAGAAAGAAAAACTTTCATCATCATTCACTCCATCACTGTCTTGCCAGAGGGGTGCTTTACACTACAGTTATAAAACTGCAACATTAACACACCTCCTTCACAGTGCCGGCACTGTACTTCCCATCTCCAGGACTCAAGTCCGGCCTGCCGGTTTCCCTGAATCCCTTCATAAATGATACTTTGTTCACACTCCAACAGCACGTCAAGTATTAAAAACCATTTGTCTCCATTCACTCCTAACACGCTCACGCACGCTTGCTGGAGGTCGAAGCCCCTCACACACAAAACCTCCTTTACCCCCTCCTTCCAAACTTTCCTTGGCCGACCCCTACCCCGCCTTCCCTCCACTACAGATTTATACACTCTCGAAGTCAATCTGTTTCGTTCCATTCTCTCTACATGTCCAAACCACCTCAACAACCCCTCCTCAGCTCTCTGGATAATAGTTTTGGTAATCCCACACCTCCTCCTAATCTCCAAACTACGGATTCTCTGCATTATATTCACACCACACATTGCCCTCAGACATGACATCTCCACTGCCTCCAGCCTTCTCCTTGTTGCAACATTCACCACCCATGTCTCACACCCATACAAGAGTGTTGGTATAACTATACTCTCATACATTCCCATCTTTACTTCCATGGACAAAGTTCTTTGTTTCCACAGACTCCGAAGTGCACCACTCACCCTTTTTCCCTCATCAATTCTATGATTCATATATATTTATATAAATAAATATATGTATATGTATAGAATATGGAAACTAGGCGAATGTCGAATTATTTTTTTAATTAAAAATAGAAAATATCGTTGAAATATCTAAAATCATTGATTGTAAAATTAGATGAATGTTAGGGGGGAATTAATATATTTTTTTTTACTGTTTTGAAAACTATTGAAACATATTAATATCGAAGAAAATCTTTTACATCAATTTTGGAATTAAATGGATAATTTATTTTTGAACCCTGCTCGTAAATATATTTAATTATTATTGGCCTAGGTTCATTTGTATATATTTTAAAATAATAAGAATCGTATATATATATGTATATATATATATATATATATATATATATATATATATATATATATATATATATATATATATATATATATATATATATATAGTTAGTGAAAAGTTATCTTTATTTATGAAGAGTGAAACAGAGATACTTGTTTGAATATCTTCAGCTATTTTTTTCTGGAAGGAGGATCGAGCCTCCACCTCCTCACGGTATTTTACTGCAGAATAGAGGTCCCAATTACTAGAGATTGTGCTTCAAAATTGGGCCATTGGTAGTTTGGAGTGGAGAGATTGTGATAGCTAACCACCTGATAAATTGGTAGGGAGAGAGAGAGAGAGAGAGAGAGAGAGAGAGAGAGAGAGAGAGAGAGAGAGAGAGAGGAGAGGAGAGGGAAAGTGAATCAAAGGAATGAAAAAAGTGTTTATGAAAGAAACTAGAAAAGTAAAAACGATATAAAGTTTTAGATTGCTTGATTTTACGCCGAGATATTTGTACTTTTCTCTGTCTTTGTTTCTTTATTTCTTTCAAATGTCGTTCCTTTTATCCATATTTTCTCTGCCAGCGTTTATAAGAGTGTCACTTTGTGAGTGTCAAGAGTTTATAAGAGTGTCACTTTGTGAGTGTCAAGAGTTTATAAGAGTGTCACTTTGTGAGTGCCAGAGTTTATAAGAGTGTCACTCTGTGAGTGTCAGAATTTATAAGTGTCACAAAAACACAGAAAATATTGGGAATGTGACTCTTACTGCTCATATATTAACTCAATATTTCTGGTCACATTTGTTAGATATTATCTATGACCCACACGGGTTGAAAGCTTGTGTCTTTTTATAATAATAATAATAATAATAATCATAATAATAATAATAATAATAATAATGGGAGTATTACCCCAGGATTGACTAACTGAAATCTTTCTGTGGTGATGAAGGACTCTTGATTCAAGGACTTGGAGCTATCCTCCCCTTCCTCGGATCAAATCCCGTTTCTTTATTATCTTTCATACGACTGTACTTCTCCCTCCTCTGTTGTCCTCTTTATCTACTTACCTCCCCCTTCCCCACCAACCTCCATTCCCCCTCTTTCTCTCCAAAAACTTCCCTTCCCCCTTCAAAACCTCCCTCCCCTCTTCCTTGACCCACAAACCTCCCTCCCTCTTCCTTGACCCACAAGCCTCCCCTCCCCAGCATTCCCTCCCTCTCTCCCCATGAACCTCTCCTTCACCTACCTCCTACCTCTCCCCACCAACCTCTTCTACCTCCTCCTTCTCCCCACCCTCTCACCTACCTCCTCACTCTCCCCACTAACTTCTCCTGCCTCTCCCCACCCCTCTCACCTACATCCTCCCTCTCCCCATCAACCTCCCCTACCTCTCCCCTCGGCTGACTCCATCACAAAGTCGTCACAGCTCTGGTATAATAAAATAGCCACCTCAAATGTTTTGGTACATTGGTTAAAAGAAGGTGGGTGTAATGTACAGTGTACATGCTAGAGTGTACACGCTAGAGTGTACACGCTGGAGTGCTCCCACTCACATTTATATATTCAATATTCTTTGAAATATTTAGTGCTGGTATCATTTTACTGCACAGTGTTGCCAGAACGACACAGCAGTCAAATCTGCGATCAGTGTTGCCATATTAAATTGATGACCATCCCAGCACAGGTATTTACCATTCTAAAACTCATTAAAGAGAGAAATGACCTGACTTATGGTGTCTCACTCTCGTGTCTGCGCTCTCATCTGGCTCTCTGGTGTCTCACTCTCGTGTCTGCGCCTCATCTGGCTCTCTGGTGTCTCGCACTCTTCTGTCAAGTGTGGCTGGGAGAGTAGTAGTTTCTGTTTAGCGATTACCAAGACGGAGGATCGAGCCTGTGCATTCAGTAACACACACACGAGTTAAGAGCTTCTTCGTGTTATTATCATACCATTACCACTCATTACTGTCCCATTACCATACCATTACCATTCATTACCATACCATTACCATTCATTACCATACCATTACCATTCATTACCATACCATTACCATTCATTACCATACCATGAAGGGAGAGGAGCCGGTAGACTAAAGATATAAACTACATAAGAGAGCCAGACGACATTTCCCACTAAATAGGGCAAAACGTAGTCTGATTAAAAAAAAAAAAGGGCTAGCTTCTTTACGTGCTTGACATTGTTCATTAATTTACCGTGTTGATTGCGATTCCAAAATAGTTATACAGTGCACGAATATAAGTGAACCATCATTCAGTAACACTCTATATACTTCCTCAAGATAGGGTGACTCCAGAAAAAGAAGAAACACTTTCGCCATCACTCACTCTACCACTGCCTTGTCAGAGGTGCGCCGACGCTACAGTTCAAAACTGCAACATATCCCCCACCGCTCCTTCAGAGTGCAGGCACTGTACTTCCCACCTCCAGGACTCAAGTCCAGCTAA
Organism: Cherax destructor; assembly: GCA_009830355.1. Classification (NCBI taxonomy): domain Eukaryota; kingdom Metazoa; phylum Arthropoda; class Malacostraca; order Decapoda; family Parastacidae; genus Cherax; species Cherax destructor. The sequence goes on from WNWK01004151.1 coordinate 100,970, forward strand.
CCGGTTTTCCCTTGAATCCCTCCTTAAATGTTACTTTGCTCACACTCCAACAGCACGTCAAGTCATATAAACCACTTGGCTCCATTATCTCTTATCTAACACGCTCATACACGCTTGCTGGATGTCTAACCATATATACAAACATGCATGCATACATACATACGTGCATACATACATGTGTATACATACGTACATTCGTGCATGCATATATACATACGTACATACATACGTGCATACATTCATACATATATACGTATGTACATACGTACATAATACATGCATACACTACATGCATACATACGTGCATACATATATACGTACGTACATACGTGCATACATACGTACATAATGCATACATACATACGTATATACATACATACACAAATACATACATGCATACTAGCTTCAATGCATTGGTCGGAATTGAGATGGGAGGTTTGGAATGACCAGGAGGTGGCCTAACCTGAAGTTCTGCATTGAATTGACGAAGCCACTGGTTGGTGAGGTGTCTTCGTAATGAAGACAGCCAAGTGTTGCAGGTGTGTGTTGCACGTGTGTGTTGCAGGTGTGTCTTGTTGAGCAACTTGTCGGTCCTGTACTTGCAATTAATGTTATAAGTTCAGTGAGGGGTCACTATGACCCCCTCTCTCTCACGTTTTCTGCGGAGACCAGTTGACCTGACCAGCAGTCGGTTACTGGGTCTAGCTCTTGTCCCTAATAAGTTACTCTATGTTGACTTAAACTCAACACTAACCAGGGAGGTGGTGATGTAAGGTGGTCGTCCCAGGGAGGTGGTGATCTAGGGTGGTCTTTCCAGGGAGGGGGTGATCTAAGGTGGTTGTCCCAGGGAGATGGTGATTTAAGGTGGTCGTCCCAGGGAGGTGGTGATCTAGGGTGGTCGTCCCAGAAAGGTGGTGATCTAAAGTAGTCTTCCCAGGGAGGTGATCTAGGGTGGTCGTCCCATGGAGGTGGTGATTTAGGGTGGTCTTTCCAGGGAGATGGTGATCTAAGGTGGTCGTCCCAGGAAGGTGGTGATCTAAAGTGGTCTTCCCAGGGAGGTGATCTAGGGTGGTCGTCCCAGGGAGGTGGTGATCTAGGGTGGTCTTCCCAGGGAGGTGGTGATCTTGGGCGATCGTCTCAGGGAGGTGGTGATCTAAGGTGGTCGTCCCAGGGAGGTGGTGATCTAAGGTGGTCGTCCCAGAGAGGTGGTCTTCCCAGGGATGTGGTGATCTAGGGTGGTCGTCCCAGGGAGGTGGTGATCTACGGTGGTCGTCTCGGAGAGGTGGTGATCTAGGGTGGTCTTCCCAGGAAGCTGGTAATCTAAGATGGTCGTCCCAGGAAGGTAGTGATCTAAAGTGGTCGTCCCCGGAATAAAAGACTTTGTAAGGACAGCGAGGACCATGCTAACTGTCTTGTGTTCATAGCAATACATCTAGTTGGCTGAAATGTATTAGATAGGCACCGTACCATGTATAACTCACTGCACTGGTGGTCTTCTTAGGACCGGCTTGCCGTGGGCTTGAACCCCAGACCCTTCAGTGTGTTAATACAGACTTTCTCTGTGTATTTTGTCACATCATCAAATTACCCATGAGTGTGATGCGCTGGTAATCCCTGAACACGGGTTCAAATCCCAGACATTTCACTGAAAGGTTAAATTGACTCGTTACGAGTTTTGACCACATTCTGATTTATGGCTTGTTTTGACCACATTCTGATTTATGGCTTGTTTTGAGCACATTCTGATTATGGCTTGTTTTGAGCACATTCTGATTATGGCTTGTTTTGAGCACATTCTGATTATGGCTTGAATTCAACTATGCAAAAAAAATAATAACCAAAACCATCGAAAAAGAATATGAGGAAAGACCAGGATAATGGAAATAATATCTTCTGTGGAATAAAAGCTACGAATATATTGAGAAAAATAAAAGTTTATACTTAGAATAAAGTGAATAGACAGAAAAATATTTTTATTACATTTTATGGGTGTCAAAGCAAGTCTTCGTTTGTGGGGTTTTAAACCTGTCTGCTACACGAAGGTCATTAAGACTGCATGAAACTTGTACACTACCAGTCCAGGATACTTAACTTTTTTAAATATGGATTAGAGTACTACCAGCATACATGCATATCGGTGTATATATATATATACTGAGTGTACGTTGATATACATCACAGTAGATATACGAGTGCGTGTGTGAGTCCCATTTATTGCTTCGAATCTCGTCTCTGTGTTCCCGGATTTCTAATCGTCAAATTCGCTTCTTTGAGAGCGTGGACCCTGGCCTTTTTTCACACCGTTGCTAGAGTCTAGGTGTTCCGTTGATGATTCAGGGTTAAGGTGCTGTGAAAACCAGGAGTACATCTGTTGAATCAGGGTTAAGGTTCTGTGAAAACCAGGAGTACATCTGTTGAATCAGGGTTAAGGTTCTGTGAAAACCAGGAGCACATCTGTTGAATCAGTGTTAAGGTTCTGTGAAAACCAGGAGTACATCTGTTGAATCAGGGTTAAGGTTCTGTGAAAACCAGGAGTACATCTGTTGAATCAGGGTTAAGGTTCTGTGAAAACCAGGAGCACATCTGTTGAATCAGGGTTAAGGTTCTGTGAAAACCATGAGTACATCTGTTGAATCAGGGTTAAGGTTCTGTGAAAACCAGGAGTACATCTGTTGAATCAGGGTTAAGGTTCTGTGAAAACCAGGAGCACATCGTGCTACGTTGTGCAGCGTTGGTGTCCGCTGTTGTCATGAGTGATTGAAGAGAACAAGGGGGCGCTGTGGTTATTTGAAGACAGCAGCAGCAGCAGCAGCTACAGCAGCAGCTGTGATGGTAATATTTACGATGTTGTGTCCGCCATTAGCGTTCACTGTGTTGCTGGCAACATCACTTTTCCTTATGAATCCTGAATACAAGACTTTATTTACTGTGTTCCTGGGAATTTATGAGAATTTTTTTTGGTTCGTGAATCTGTTAGTCATTATCTCTCTCTCTCTCTCTCTCTCTCTCTCTCTCTCTCTCTCTCTCTCTCTCTCTCTCTCTCTCTCTCTCTCTCTTCTCCTTATAGGACACTTCCTAAGTAGAGTGCATTGCTTAATCTGGTAATGTATCTAGTCCTTTCCTGTTAAATTTGAGAGCAGGACTCATTAGGCGGAGTGACTAAAATAGATTATATGTTGTATCCTCCGTGTTGGATACCCTGTCCCTCGTGTGTGTGTGTTTGTGTGTGTGTGTGTGTGTGTGTGTGTGTGTGTGTGTGTGTGTGTGTGTGTGTGTGTGTGTGTGTGTGTGTGTGTTTGCATGCACACTTGCTACTTGGTGGACGATCTTGCGTGTATACTATATCTTCTTTTATGTTGAAAACGACCAGATGTCACTAAAAGGCATTGTGAATAAAATATAACCACTCTTAGTATACTTTTGATGATAGTATATTATACGAAAAACACTGGAAATATTTATAAGCATACGTATATATGTATATATATATATATATATATATATATATATATATATATATATAGTATATATATATATGAAGTCATGAACAGTAAGAGCTACGCTACGATGTATTAAAGACATGCTGTCATTTCTAAGGTAAACACACGGGTAGTGTGAGGAAGTCAGCCCAGCTAACATAATCTGGCAGAGTGTGTTAACCCAACCCCGACGCCCCCCTCCCCTTCCTTCTCTCACTGTCTATCCTCCACTACCCTCCCGTCCTCTCTCACTGTCTATCCTCCACTACCCTCCTTCCCTTACCATTTTCTCCGTTTTTTTCTCCGGTGATTTTCTTCCTCCATTATCTTCCGCGTATTTCTTCCTGTGATTATTATTATTATTATTATTCTTATTATTATTATTATTGCTGTTTTATTGTTATTATTATTGTTATTGTTGTTAATTTCAATATTATTTTTATTATTATTAATAAGATTTTTTATGACAGCTAGGTTGTTTATATATAGCATTGATGTTGATAATTTTGAGAATGAATTTCAGGTAAGTTTATATATCTTAGCATCAGTATATTTCTGGTTGAGTATCGTTTCCTGTAAAATATGTTTCAAGCAATTTTTAAAGATTTTTCAATAAAAGAGTTTATATTCTAATGCATATCGTATCATTTTCTCTCTCTCTCTCTCTCTCTCTCTATATATATATATATATATATATATATATATATATATATATATATATATACATATGTCGTGCCGATTAGGTAAAACTGGTCAATTAGCAAGAACTCATTTAAAATTAAGTCCTTTCTAAAATTTTCTCTTATACGTTTAAAGATATATTTTTTTTCATTTATGTTAATGTAAAATTTTATAATTTTGTACCAAGAGAAACTTTAAAAACCTACCTAACCTTATTACAACAAGCGCAATTTAATTTAGCCTAACCTAACTAAATATATTTTAGATACGTTAGCATTAATTTAATAATAAACAAACACAATGAAATATATTTTTTTCGTTATGTTCAGAATGATTTTGGCGAAATTATTGCATACACAAATTTTCACTTGTCTTATATGGCAAGGTGAGCGTTGCTATTTAAGCCAAAATCGCAAGTTTTACCTAATCGGCACGACATATATATATATATATATATATATATATATATATATATATATATATATATATATTATATATACCAATATATACAGACACACGTGTGTGTGCGCTGTGTGTGCGTGTGTGTGTGTGGTGTTATTCATAATTATTGCAAGTGTTGCAGCCGTGAGTGCCACAGACCAGGAATGCCACAGCCTTGCTGCTTCAAGACACAAGATGAAGGTAAGTGACCTTGCTGTGTGTGCATGTTGATAACATTCCCTTCCTTGAACACTAAAATCACCCGATTAAGAAAGAGTTTTGTGGAACAAAAACGTGTATTTTAAGACGTAAAAGCTTCAAAGATAGAAACGATAAAAGAGAGAGAGAGAGAGAGAGAGAGAGAGAGAGAGAGAGAGAAAGAGAGAGAAGATCAAGTGAGATATAGTTTCAAACACAAGCCAGTAAACATAGGAGAGAGGTTAGTATGAAGAGAGGTCATAGAAAAACTAGAGAAATATGATCCACATGTCGATGAAAGAGAGAGAGAGAGAGATGAAGATAGCTAGGGTATAAAAACCTTAAGTGTACTAAGTGAAAAGAAAAGAGAGGGGAAAGAGGAAGAACGTGGAGACTTAGACAAAGAGGGAAGACACGGGGAAAAGAGAGAAAGATAGAGAGTTACCTGTCAGATGGACGCTCCACAGAGATGAAAGGTAATGTGAGATGTGTATTATCAGAGTCAGCGCTGAGGGACTCACACGGGTTTAGCGTTTTTATGTGAATACAATGATTATACGAGTGTTATGGAGTAATATATGTGATGGTAGTAGAGTTATTGCAATATATTGCAACCACACAAAGGTGTGTACGTATGTATGGGCATGCAATCGCGTTTGTGAAAAACGTTTCACAACTGTGTAAATTCTGCCTTAACTTATTCTCTTCGTTGCTTATCCGTATAAATGAATATCATCAGAATTCTTCACAGTTCATGTATGTATCACCTATTCGCCCCTAACTCATGTATATTTACTCATACCTCAATAAATACATGTATTTCTGGCAGGTATGCATCCTTGTTAGCATAGTAGAGCTAGTAAGGAATAACGTGCAATATAGAGATGAATAGTGAGCGATATAGTGATTCATAAAGCGCAAGTTAATGGTGAATAGCGCGCGAATTTAAAGTTGAATAGCGCGCGAATTTAAAGTTGAATAGCGCGCGAATTTAAAGTTGAATAGCGCGCGAATTTAAAGTTGAATAGCGCGCGAACCCATCTGGACGTAATCAGTTGAGTTTGGCCTCATTCCCTACTGACGTTATGACCCAACGACACACACACACACACACACACACACACACACACACACACACACACACACACACACACACACACACACACACACACACACACACACACACACACACACACACACACATACACACATACACACATACACACACACACACACACACACGCTCACACACACGTTCACACACACGCACACACACACACACACACATACACACACACACACACAGATTTATATATGCAGCAGCCTCACTACTCATATCCAAAATTTCAAAGGGCAAAGCATTTATATATATATTTTTTCGCCCGTTCCCAGCTCCACATTACGCGCGCCATAAAAGTGTTGCCAGCTACAACTCTCCGGCGGTGACCACAATCCGCCCCCTCTCTCCCCTTCACTCAACGCCATCCAATCGCAGAGAGTTTCCGACCTGTGCTGGCAACATTTTCAACTCGTCCGAAAGCCATGATGAATGACCAGGCCTCCGCCTGTGCCCGGGTGGTGATGAATATTCAAACACCAACAACAGGCTTGATGAAGGCAGGAGATGAAAGTGATATAACTCTTTGTTGTGCAGCAGAGCGAACAACTGTGCCCCCTGGTAGCCTGGGTATTTTAATACCCACACCATCGCCCCACCGGGGGGGGGAGGGTTCAAATAAAAAGAAACCTACTTCACATTCACCTCATGATGTTGACTCTTGGCGAGCGATGATGTTCCGATACCGGCATTCCTTCCAGCGGGGAACCCGCTTTCAGCACCAGAAAAATATAAACAGAGAAATTCCAGGGACAAAGCAGAATTAGCAGTGTGCTGATGTGAAATTTAATTAAAAGTGAATGTCATTGGTTCATCGTCATTCAACTGGATACGGGTTTCAATGTTGCCAGAAGTACATTAATTCCGGGTCCTTGTGTGATGTGTGTAAATGTGAGCTAGTATAAAGTGTTTTAATTCCGGGAGCCGGTGAGGATTCGGGAAGTGTGAGCTGATATAATTATAGTGTTTTAATTTGTGATATACACTTCGTTAATAGCGGGTGGTGGTATGGTGTGAGGCACTGTGAGCCAGGATAACTGTAACCAATACCACTGGTTATGTAACTTATCTCTAGCATAGAAACACGTTATATTATATAAGATCATGATCATTAAACTGCTACTACTACGAATACCAGTACTACCACAACTACTACTACTGTTGGTAATACTAATACCATTACTAATACTGCTACTGTTAATATTTCTGCTACTTTTGCTACTACTACTACTACTACTACTGTGACGTGTTAACACATTCTCTGTTATTAAGTTAAGTGAGGAAGGTAGTGATAAAATTAACCTCAGACGATATAGTCATCGGAAAGTAACTGATAAGCTGACGCCACAGAGTCTGACAGACAAGGAATGACCCAGGCACATGAGACACCCATGTGTATACCGTACATACATGAAAAACACATATGCACCGTTCAAGACATCGAGGAAACGTTTCGCTACTAGTGACTTCTTCAGTTGTGGTCCTAGCACTGAAGAAGCCACTTGTGAGCAGAACATTTCTTCAGTAAATATCTTGAACTGTGTATATGTGTCTTAATGAATATACTGTAGGTATCAGTATATTATTCCAGTCATATGGAAAATATTATCAGGAGAAGAGTGGTGGAGCACCTAGAAAGGAATGGGCTCATACATTAACTGTAAGAAGGTCGGGAATACTGATTTTTGGGGTTGGGTGTAAATAAGGTCAGTGACACTGAAAGTACTGAGACACTCCATCACCGGGATAGAACAAGTGTTCAGATACATAAGAACATAAATTAGACATGCTCAACACTTGGGGGATCTATATTTTGTTGACGTTCCGCCGACCAGTGGCTTTATCAGTACATTACATGGTCATAAACCAAAGACTGTAGAAGAGGAGGTAATCAGTCCCTCGTGGATTACATCGTCTTTACATCTCCACTATTCTGCATCCTTCTCTCTATTCGACTAAAGAAGTCTTCGGTGTAGGCGAAACGTTTCGGAATAAAGATACCTAACTGCTGCACATGTGTCTTAATTATTACAAACTACACATATTTAGAGCACAAATGAACCCGCTTCACGAGTTCCATCCCAGTCTCTGATTCTTCATACTGTCGTAAGAAAACAGAAAATGTAAAGAAAATACCGAGGGCAAAAAAACTGTACAAAGACAAAATTTTCATTTTTTTTTTCAATCATTTTTAGGACACTCCAGTTATTTTACTCTTGATGCAGACGACCTAACAGGTATGGTAAAATAAACGTGATAGTTTCTATGCGGAACATAGATGTAGGTCTAGCATGAAATATTCAACACATTTATCCCACCAAATGCTGTATATATAACAAGAAAATAGGTAGGCTTCATAATCTGCCATGCTTTACTACTACTACTGAAATGCAGCTACCACCCCAGCCCCACCCTGGGGTCGACAGGACACCAGACGATGCCATATTGTCTGTTCCCTCAGGTAGAGACTCGGAGTGGACAAAAAAATATGGGAATATAGAGATCAAATAAAAAGGGAACATTACTAGAATATGGGATAATAGACGGTAGCGGTCTATTCTCTTGGGAGTATGCTGCCACCACCTGCTCTTTTAATAGTGGAAGGGATAAAAGAAACGATAGTCATAGGAGAAGGGAGGAAAACATGGAGTTTGGGTTAGAGCAGGAGAAAACCCAGTGATAAATAGTACAGGATAGTTATAATAAGATAGGGGTCCTGATAAGTACTGGCTCTTAGGGTAGCATGGCCTGAAAACGCGAGCAGTAGGCACCTTATCAGAGGCTTGACTCTCCACAGAAAAGAAATAATAACATCAATAGGTTATTATATTTAGTCTCTGACACATGGACCTTATATACATGGCTCAAAGGGGGAAGTAAAACATACCCAGGTGAGACCACTTACAATTTAATAAACACATTACAGGGGTATCTTAAAGTATTAACACAAAAAAAATTCTAGCAACAGATACTTAAATCTTATTAGCAGGCCTGGCTTACTGCTGTTAAAACCACCTCCCCACAAAATTCCCAAGGGACTCCATTACTTTCCATACTGAGGTTTAAATAGTCTTGATACATTCCTGCTTTGGGATACTCCTGAGACCTTCCAAATCCCAGATTACAAGTCTGGTCTGATCCTCCAGGACTATAGTGTTTAAGGTCTCTCTAGCACTATCCTCTCATCAGTGTCTCTGGTGGATCTCTCCTACTTTGGAGGCATATCTTTGGGGGGTGCCTGGTTGCTGCTAAGACTTGTTAGCAGCAGTATAATCAATATGAGAAGTTGAAAAAGGCTTCTTAAGCTGACAAAGGTGTGAGAGTGGTCATGGGAACTCTTCCATGTGTTCCCTCCCTTGTTTTGAATAGAACTCCCTCTCATGTACACAAACTCTTTACAAATTTCGACACAAGAAGGTCAACTTGCCTCTATAAACCTTATTTCTACTCACAATAATTATTACAATGAATACTAATACTAGAAAAATAATCAGACACAAAGAAAATTAATGTTATACACTATATTACAGATTAACAAAAATTCTAGAGAAAACATATTGGAACATACAATAACAGAGCAACAGAATGCAAAGATAATCACAGTTCAAATACATTTCTTGAGTTAATTAACAGCATTTATTTCTTTCCCCTGAGTTACAGAACTATGCACATGGTAAATAGATAAGGATATAGACAAGAAATATAAGTGAGGACAGTCATGAAATTTTCACAACTAATATTTATCACACCTTACATAAATAATGCTTGAGGGGCTGATTTGCTTCATTACACTACTACTACTGCTGCTGCTGCTGCTGCTGCTGCTGCTGCTGCTGCTGCTGCTGCTACTACTACTACTACTACTACTACTACTCTACACGCAGCGCTGCGCGCTGCTGCTGCTGCCGCTCTGCTGCTGCTGCTGCTGCTTGCTGCTGCTGCTGCTGCTACCTTGCTGGCAGCGCGCTGCACTCTACTGCTGCTCTGCTGCTGCTGCTGCTGCTCTGCTGCTGCTGCTGCTGCCGCTGCACAGCACAACTCTGCTGCGCTGCTGCTCTACTACTGACAGCAGCGCTGCTCTGCTGCTCTTCTGCTCTCTGCTGCTGCTGCTGCTGCTGCTAGCTGCTGCTGCAGCAGCTGCGCTAGCACTCTGCTGCTGCTGCTCTACTGCTGCTGCTGCTGCTGCTGCTGCTGCTGCGCTGCAGCACTCTCTGCTGCTGCTGCTGCTCTCTCTGCTGCTGCTGCTGCTGCTGCTGCTGCCGGCAGCGCAGCACTGCTGCTGCTCTGCTGCTGCTCTACTACTGCTCTGCTGCTACTCTCACTGCTACTGCTAGCATGCTGCTGCTGCTGCTCTGCTGCTGCCTGCTAGCTGCTCTGCTACTCTGCTGCTAGCTAGGCATGCTAGCTGCTACTGCTACTGCTGCTCTGCTACTCTGCTGCTGCTCTACTGCTACTATCTGCTGCTGCTGCTCTACTGCTACTGCATACTCTACTGCTACCACTGCTGCTATCTGACTACTGCTCTACACTGCTACTCCACTGCTGCTACTACTCACTACTACTACTGCTCTACTACCACTGCTCTCACTGCTCACTACTACTCCACTGCTCTACTCCACTACTACTACCACTGCTCTACTACCACTACTACTACCACTGCTACTACTACTACCACTGCTTACTACTACTACTACCACTGCTATTACTACTACTACTACCACTGCTATTACTACTACTACTACCACTGCTATTACTACTACTACTACCACTGCTATTACTACTACTACTGCCACTGCTACCACTACTGCTACTACTACTTATTTCACTTTAGATGCCTCGACTTCCAGAGGTTGCTAGCACGGGTCTTCGGGGTAACCTGGATAATATCAACCAGTAATACTTTAATTCCTAAAATAGAAATCAAAGGAAAGTCTGAGAGCACATACACAGTGAGATAAACACCCGTCAGTCTACATAAACCATTTTCCTTACTTCTCCAATTATTACTATTATTATTACTTATATTACTACTGCCACTACTATTACTACTACTACTACTAGTAGTAGTAGTGTTAATAATAATGCAGACCAAGGTGGGCCAGTATTAATATTGGTATGGTGCTAGGAAAGGCTTCATACCAGACACTGTAGCGCTTTTATCATTCACTCCATTGAAATACTATTAGCAAATAGCAGTGGATGATTTCTTTTAATTAATCAATGCGCAACGAAACTAAAGGCGAAATAAATATAATTAATAGAATATATCTGCACAGTGATCAAAGTGTATATATATATATATATAAATTGTGTGTGTGTATCTGGTTAACACAGCTCTGGGCTTAAAGTTTAGCTGGTATTCAATAATGAAGTAACACAACCAGTTGTCTGTGAGGGTTGTTTAATACTCCCAACACCAGTATCACTAACACCACTACCACCACTATCACCACAATCACCACTATCAATGCTGTCACAGTCACCGCCACGGCTGATACAACCAGCACCACCACTGTCACAACACCATCGCTGTTACCACTAACACCTCCGTCACCACCACCGCTGTCACAACACCACCGTTATCACCACCACCGCTGTCACAACACCACCGTTATCACCACCACCGCTGTCACAACACCACCGTTATCACCACCACCGCTGTCACAGTACCATTTCTGTCACAACACCACCGCTGTCACAGCACCACCGCTGTCACAACACGACCGCTGTCACAGCACCACCGCTGTCACAACACCACCGCTATCACCACCACCGCTGTCACAACACCACCGCTATCACCATCACCGCTGTCACAACACCACCGCTATCACCACCACCGCTGTCACAACACCACCGCTATCACCACCAACGTTGTCACAACACCACCGTTATCACCACCAACGTTATCACCACCACCGTTATCACCACTACCGCAGTCACAACACCACCGCTGTCACAACACCACCGCCGTCACAGCACCACCGCCGTCACAACACCACCGCTGTCACAACACCACCGCCGTCACAACACCACCGCTGTCACAACACCACCGCCGTCACAGCACCACCGCTGTCACAACACCACCATTATCACCACCACCGTTGTCACAACACCACCGTTATCACCACCACCGCTGTCACAACACCACCGCAACAACAGCACTACTGCTGTTGCTGCTGCTGCTGTTGCTGCTGCTGCTGCTGCTCTGCATTCTGTGGTTCCGAATTAATAATTAATTTCGTCAATAGACCCCATTTAAACCATGCCAGTACACAGCGCGATAAACCATGAATGATCCATGATATAACGTGCAAAATGTAGAAGAATAAACACAGCTAAACCAAAGCAATAACTCGGACTGATAAACCACAGTTTAGCCATGATAGTAACTCGGACTGATAAACCACAGTTTAGTCATGATAGTAACTCGGACTGATAAACCACAGTTTAGTCATGATAGTAACTCGGACTGATAAACCACAGTTTAGTCATGATAGTAACTCGGACTGATAAACCACAGTTTAGTCATGATAGTAACTCGGACTGATAAACCACAGTTTAGTCATGATAGTAACTCGGACTGATAAACCACAGTTTAGTCATGATAGTAACTCGGACTGATAAACCACAGTTTAGTCATGATAGTAACTCGGACTGATAAACCACAGATTAGTCATGATAGTAACTCGGACTGATAAACCACAGTTTAGTCATGATAGTAACTCGGACTGATAAACCACAGTTTAACCATGATAGTAACTCGGACTGATAAACCACAGTTTAGTCATGATAGTAACTCGGACTGATAAACCACAGTTTAGTCATGATAGTAACTCGGACTGATAAACCACAGTTTAGTCATGATAGTAACTCGGACTGATAAACCACAGTTTAGTCATGATAGTAACTCGGACTGATAAACCACAGATTAGTCATGATAGTAACTCGGACTGATAAACCACAGTTTAGTCATGATAGTAACTCGGACTGATAAACCACAGTTTAGTCATGATAGTAACTCGGACTGATAAACCACAGATTAGTCATGATAGTAACTCGGACTGATAAACCACAGTTTAGTCATGATAGTAACTCGGACTGATAAACCACAGATTAGTCATGATAGTAACTCGAACTGATAAACCACAGATTAGACAAGGGAAACAGAAAAAACCGAAGCAACAGTGATAAACCAGAGGCAACAGTTATAAATCATAATGATATTAAACCATTTAAACCGAAGTTTTATCTACTTCACATGTTCAATAGCTTGTCTTGCTACATCTAAACCAAAAAAAATTGTTGATGACTTATTTACATTCATTCCTGAAAAAGTCAGCAGTAACAGCCTGGTTGATCAGGCCCTGATCCACCAAGAGGCCTGGTCATGGACCGGGCCGCGGGGGTGTTGACCCCTGGAACACCCTCCAGGTATACTCCAGGTAAGTATTCAGTAATTCATTATAAACTCCTGTGAGTACTCGGTATATACAAAAATCTTTCGAATTCTAGTGACATACAAAAATCTCTTAAATACTTGGTGTATACAGAAATACTGTGAATACTCAGCATTTATAGAAATCTTGGGGATATTCTGTATAAATACACAAAACCGTCGAATATTCCGTATTTACAAAAATCCTGTGAATTCTCAGTGTATGCAAAAATTTATGAATACTCTGCTTTTACAAAAATCTTATGAATACACGGTATATACACAAGTCCTCCGAATACACGGTATATACACAAGTCCTCCGAATACACGGTATATGCACAAGTCCTCCGAATACACGGTATATACACAAGTCCTCCGAATACACGGTATATACACAAGTCCTCCGAATACACGGTATATACACAAGTCCTCCGAATACACGGTATATACACAAGTCCTCCGAATACACGGTATATACACAAGTCCTCCGAATACACGGTATATACACAAGTCCTCCGAATACACGGTATATACACAAGTCTTCCGAATACACGGTATATACAAAAGTCCTCTGAATACACGGTATATGCACAAGTCTTCCGAATACTGGGTATTTACAAAAATCGACTAGACACACTGTATGTACAAAAAATCATCTGAATATAAGATAAATACCAAAATTCTCCGAATTCTCATATATACAAAAACTGAATATTGATAATAAAAATATCCTGGGTATTGGTCGTTGGTAAACAGTAACCCACGTAGCGACAGAACCATTGAAAACATAGTTGATATACATCTTTCTACTCCCAACTGAGGTCCATCATGTTTGTCTGCACTTGGGTCGCTGCTGGGGGCATATTCCTCTGACTTCTTGGTATATAGAAAATCTTCAGTATATACAAAATCTTTCAAATACTGTGTATATGCAAATATCCTCTTGAGTACTCTATATATAAAAAAATCTTCTGAATATTTGGTATAAACAAAAATTCTACGAATATTCGGTGTATATATATATATATATATATATATATATATATATATATATATATATATATATATATATATATATATATATATATATATATATACTTAACAATTCGCAAACAGGCGAAATTATTTACAAACATTGTCTCTACGTCCACAGCAGGACTCGAACCTGCAAACTCTGTATGAGAGTACACAGTACTTTACCACGGAGCCATGGCTCCAGAGCTAAAAGGTATGTCCTACGAGGAGAGGTTAAGGAAAATCGACCTGACAATACTGGATGACAGGAGTGATAGGGAAGATATGATAACGACATATAAAATACTGAGAGGAATTGACAAGGTGGACAGAGACAGGATGTTCCAGAGATGGGACACATCAACAAGCGGATCACAATTGGAAGTTGAAGACTCAGATGAATCAAAGGGATGTTAGAAAGTATTTCTTCAGTCACAGAGTTGTCAGGAAGTGGAATAGTTTGGGAAGTGCTGTAGTGGAGGCAGGATCTATACATAGCTTTAAGAAGAGGTATGATAAAGCTCATGGAGCAGGAAGAGTGACCTAGTAGCGACCAGTGAAGAGGCGGGGCCAGGAGCTGTGAATCGACCCCTGCAACCATAACTAGGTGAGTACACACACACACACACAAGCACTTCTGTGTCAGTTCACTAAGAGTTCCGTCAGAACATTAAGTACTTGGTTATGGTTTAGTCAAACATTCAAGGAATTTCTAATTATAAGCAGCACCAAGGAGGAGAAACTCACCTAATGGAATTAAACTTTTTGGAATGTTTTAAACGCATTTTGATCAAATTGAAAGAAGGTGTGTGTGTGTGTGTGTACTCATCTATTTGTGGGTGCAGGGGTCGAGTCGCAGCTCCTGTGTAATACGTAGTTACTAGTTGTCGAAGGACTTGTCGATAGGCACTGTGTGTGTGTATGTGTATGCGTGTTTGTGTGTGTGTGCATGTGTGTGTGTATGTGTGTGTGTGCGTGCATTCGAGTCCATGTGTACCCCCAAATATTCATCCGACATAAAATTTGGAAATAAATATATTGCTAATTGACGAGGACATTTTTACGCAGGCTGATTACAAAGGATATACATCGCAGGTGAAGAAAATTATTGCATATTTTTCCTCGGACCAGCAATATGAATACGCATTTTTCCTCTGCAATGAAAATGAGAACGTATTTTCTATCGAAGAAAAAAGATTGCTAGCATGTCATTAGTAGAATGGTAGAGAGGGGAAAAAATGGCGCTGATAAAATTGCAGGAATTCCCTGTGTTTCATCGAGGGCAAATTGCATTCTTTGCATATAATTCAGTGGCAGTGACGGCTGATAATGGCCGCCCGTCACATCTCCCACGCTTAATGACTACGACAAACATGTTCCTCCCCATTAATATGACCCTTTACATTTTGATTACATTCTCTCTCTCTCTCTCTCTCTCTTCTCTCTCTCTCTCTCTCTCTCTCTCTCTCTCTCTCTCTCTCTCTCTCTCTCTCTCTCTCTCTCTTTGTTTCTCCCTGTACATTTATTGCTCTTTGTCCTTTTCACTTTCCTTACCTTTATTTACAAGCTCATTGTAAAGCCTTTTTATTGTTATGAGATATACAAATAGGGAGTAAGATGAAGTTGGAGCCATCTGAAGGCCAGTGATTTTATTTGGTCCATTGACTTTATAACTTTAGCTGGCCCAGTGGCTAACGCGTCGTCTGGAATTTTACGACTCTCTTACGCGGGTTCAAGCCCCGCCCGTGGTATGGTTTATTACTTTATTTCGTTGATGTCATTGTGTTGTGCGAAAATAAGATCATTCATTCTAGGAATGAATGATCTCAGATGAATGATGTTCTTGAGAAGGGTACAACCTGAGTGTAGTTTGCTGCACTTGTACATAGCAGTAATATCACCCACATCCCTCTTGTGTTGAAGGCTCTGCTGAAATGACAGAGCTGTCCAGGGCGGATCCAGACGAGAGATGAGTCGTCTTGCTCTGTTCTCTATTCTTTTAAGAAGTCGTAAGTGAGACGGGGGGAGGTAATCCAAGAAAGTGGACCATAGTCAAAGTGTGAGCTTACTTGTGCCTCGTTCATTATCTTGCATTCTCTTCTGTCGAGGAGATGCGAGATACGCCTAAATGTTGTTAGCTTCTTGGCCGCCTTGTTTGCCAGATTTACTACGTGGTTCTTCATAATCAGTTTGGAATCAAATTTCACCCCAAAGGTATCAACCTCATCCCCGAATTCCAACATTCTTCAATTCATCCTTATCACTGCTCCAACGTTACCATCATGGTGCCTAGAGACTATCATCATTTGTGTTTTCTCAGAAGCAAGTGCAGCCTGCCATCGTTTACCCCAGGTTGATATAGCTGTAAGCTGGTGATTGATGTAACTGAGAGCAGTTGGTATTTCCTTCCTCGTATAAGTAACTCTCAGAGTACAGTCGTCTGCATAGGCATGTGATTTTGGGCTGAGTTGAAGGTCACTGAAGTAAATATTCCAGTACGAAGGCCCAAGTACACTTCCCTGTGGAACACTTGCAGCAGTAGTGTGCCATGTTGACTGTCCCATTAAGAACTACTCTTAGAGATCTACCTTGAAGGTAATCACTAAAGAGGCATAGTGCAGAGCCAGCGATTTCTGGTGCAGTTTTGTCAAGAGTCCCAGCTCTTTGTTCAGTACTACTACATAGCTGATCTTGGTTTCATCCAGTGACTGATGCCACATTCTCTCTCTCTCTCTCTTTCTCTCTCTCTCTCTCTCTCTCTCTCTCTCTCTCTCTCTCTCTCTCTCTCTCTCTCTCTCTCTCTCTCTCTCTCTCTCTCTCTCTCTTTTTCCTCCTCCCTTCCCCTGTGACGGTTCCATCAGAACTCAATACCAAGCCTCTGTTTACACCCACAAAACTGTCCTCCCAATCAACTAGTCTGCAATGTTATTTACACAACTCCCTCAAATTCCATGCGCCAACGTTTTTATCGGTTTTCAGTTATTATTTTGAGCAGAAAACATGAATATAGTCATCACCAGCAAGTCATCATCTTCAGCAGGAAATATGAATGTAGTCATTACCAGGAAGTCATCATATTCAGCAGGAAACATGAGTATAGTCATCACCAGTAAGTCATTTTCATTTTGTCTGACAAAATGCATCTCCAAAATGTATATACAAAAACGTATTTACAAAATGCATTCACAGAATGTATTTACAAATTTGCAGTTACGTAAAAAATAACTTATTGAGTAGTGTCCTGTCTGTAAAATGCATCAGCCATGAAATATTGAAGTCGTTCAGAAGAATAATACTCAGCTATGTTTAACGTCATATTTTTACACTATTTTGGACACAAAATTTTCAAAATTTTGCACATAAAACTTGCATCAATATTCCTACACACTCCATTAAACATTCCAACAAGATCAGGAAACACATTTTCCAAAATTTGAAGTGGATCAGAATCAACTTCCGTCAAGTCATCGCAGGAAAACAAAATTCAGGACTTTGCTAAGTAACTTTGATCACTTGGACACTGCTTTGAATAAATTGAAACCGATCGGGTGAGGCGTTCTCGAGTTGTAAACGAAAGTTTGCGGGCAGTTTGAAGGAAGAAAAGAAAAAAAAATAAAGGAAAAAAATCGGGCAAGCACTTAAAGGTAGCCCTTCAAGGATATCTAATAAAGGAATATGGTTGATAATTCCGGGTTATGCTGATGAAAAATCCAGGATGCTGTTGTTAATTCCGGGTTACACTGGTGAAGAGCCAGTGATGTTGTTAATTCCGTGCTACGTTGTGTTGCGCTGCTCTCCGCTGTTGTCATGACTGATGGAAGAGAACAAGGAGGCGCTGTGGTTGTTTGAAGACACCAGCAACACTAAAAGCAGAAGCAACACCAGCAACAGTAATAACAACAGCAGCAGAAACAACAACAACAACAGCAGCATCAAAAGTATCAGTAGCAGCAATGCTGGTAATGTTTACAATGTTGTGTCAGTCATTAACTGCGTCGCTAGCAACATCACTCTTCCTTAAATAATCCTGACGGCAACACTTTATTTACTGTGCTCCTGTGAATTTACAAGTTATTCTTTTGTAACGTCTCTCTCTCTCTCTCTCTCTCTCTCTCTCTCTCTCTCTCTCTCTCTCTCTCTCAAGCATATTAGAAATAGTTGTTATTTTTACACATAAGTGTAAGTATGACCATCACATAATTGGTCTGTCAATTTATTATAAACAAGTGTCACGTGAAGCTTAACATAGATAATGTATACAATAATCGCGAACAAGCGATGCAAGATGCAAAACAACCACAGGAGAAGTTGAATGATAGTTCTAGATCTTTCGTGTTGCAATCAACACATCAAGAGCTTGCAATGTTGCAGAAACAGAGTAGGAAATCCAAGAAGGTTCTTTCATGTGAATGACTCTCCCAAGGGAGAGTCATTCACATGAACGGACCTTATTGGATTTCCTACTCTATTTCGCGTCATTGCAAGCTCCTGTTAATGTGTTGATTGTAAAACACAAAAGGCCTAGAGCTATCATTCAATTCCCCCTGTGGTTGTTTTGCATAGACATTGTATGTTTTCATGTTCATATGATGAGAACATCAAGTCTTCCTTAAGTCTTACTCCTTCAGACTCCCTCTTTCTAAAGTTTTACTCCTTCAGACTCCCTCTTTCTAAAGTCTTACTCCTTCAGACTCCCTCTTTCTAAAGTCTTACTCCTTCAGACTCCCCAATTTCTATTATTTCAGATTTCTTCTTACCTAACATTTACTCTTCCATACGCCCTATCATTTCTCTGTTATGTTCTGTATACCTCTTACCTCTTGGATTTTCTTTTCCCTCTTATACCTCTTACCTTTCATGGTTCTCTCCTCATACTTCAGATTTTCTCTCTTTTTATTACCCTTTTATTACTTCTCGCATTATCAAGTTCCTTGATAATGTGAGAAGTCACGAAAGCGCTTGGAATTTCACTATTTTTTCACAGTGGTTGTTCTGCATATTGTGATATCACCTGTTTACTGTAATTTTATTGCATATATATATATATATATATATATATATATATATATATATATATATATATATATATATATATATATATAAGAGGAAGAAGAGGGGAGGAGAAGGAAGAGCGTCCCCTTCCTCTCCCTACTCTGGTAATCCCAAGTCAAAACAAAAGAGGAGCTGAGATGCTCATCTTTGGCGTTGGCCCACAACATATTTTTGGGGCACGCAGAATGTTTAACAGTCTCGCTCATATGTCATATTTTTTTGGGGGGATGGGGGGCTGGCTCGATACTCTAGGTATCTTTGATGTTGCACTTAGACAGCCATTTAGTTTGAGTAGTGAGAGAGACATGGAGAGCCACCGTTCTTTGATCTGGCACCTAGACTTGCCTTACATCTACAGGGTGAGTAAAAAAAAATCTCCATACCTAGGCCGAATAGTGACTTTGTTATGCAGTAGCTTTTAAGACACTAAATATGACGTATGAGGGGCACCACTAACCTCTTGTGTTCAGAGACTTTTGACTCACCCTGCAGCTTGAGCAGTGTGAGACCTGGACAGTCATTTGTCTTTGATTAAACTTCTGTACTTGCCTTCCATCTAGTTTAAGCAAGGGGGGGGGGTAATAAATTACTTTTAATTCACGTGAAGAGTTAAACAAGTATTGTGATAAAAGACACTTATGTACAGTTCAGGACATTTATTAAAGGAAAACGTTTTGCCACGAGTCGCTTTTTCAGTCCTAATGTCTTTTTCCACATCTTGTCGGTGTCACTATACCATTTCTGAACAGTTGATGATCTCACAGCACAAGCAGTAGTGGAGGCTCGATCCTCCGTCAGCTTAGGGCGAGAGAGAAGCCTTACCATATACTGCACACTTATCTTGAACAAGTGAGGAGACAAGCAGAAAACATTTAATTTTCGCATAGATAAAAAAAATGTTGGCCTCATCCAGTAGACAGGATATAATCAATGTGTAATATTCTATAATAATCAACGCAGCTATTCATTTGCATTTTTTGTGTAGACGTCAAAGAGATGTTCATATGTGTACAATGTGTATTAAAAAAAACGTTTTCTTACAATGGAAATTCTGGGTTGATATTCAAGACCAGTTTTAATCATCTCTTGCTAGAGTATTGATTATACATCGTATGGGAATAGGAGGCTATCAAATTTGATTCAATTCCTTGGATTAAGAGCACTTACTGGAGTCACTGCACCATTCAGTACTTTGTACTCCTTTTCTGGTCTCTCTCGTCTTTCCCAAACTTTCTTAACTTGCAATTGTCGGGGTTGAATTCTAGTAACAACTTGTCAGATCATTCCTGCAGCTTGTCCAGGTCTGTTTGTAGCTTTTCCTTGTCCTCTACTGTTTTTATTCTCTTTATTAGTCTCACGTCATCTGCGAACATGGAAACATCAAGCTCCTCCGACATCTCTTACACGTGTACCAGAAAGAATACTGATCCCAGTACTAATTCTTGTGGAACCCCATTTGTCACACTTGCCCATTCTTATGCCACTTCCCGTACAGTTATTATTTATTTTCTTGTTAGGTATTCCATGTTCCAGTGTATTGCCTTCCCTGGTATTCTTACGTGCTCCTCCACCAACTGTTACCGCACTCTCTTGTGAGGTTCTGTGAGATGCCTTCTTACAGTCCGAGAATATTCGATCCACTCATCCCTCTCTCCTTTGCCTCACTTCTGTTACCTTGTCATAGAACTCAAGGAGCTTTGCGGAACAATATTTATCATCTGTAAAACCGTGATGCTGGTAGTTCATTAGACTACTACCTTCCAAATGGTCCACCACTCTTATGATTATCTTCTCCATTACCTTGCATAGTATGCATGCTGTTGACACTGGCCTGAAGTTGAACGCTACCTGTGTGTCCACTCCCTTAAATACTGGGGCTACATTTGCTGTCTTCCACATCTCTGGCAGTTGCCATATGTCAGATGACTTGTAAATTTTATGCATCGGCTGACACAGTGTTTTCAGAAGCCACGGAGAGACACTGCTGTGCTACCATCCAGGTATATAGATCGATGAGTAGTTTCTTCACAGCTTTGCCTGTTGTGTAAAGACACTCGTTGGTGTAATATTTCTTTTTGACTCTGTAGTAATGTCATTATTTCCTCTTGAGAATATCTACTTAAAGCGATTGATTGTTAAGTTCCACAGTCTTTTTTGCTGACTCCTTGTGAGCTCTCCTTCCTTCCTTCCTTCCTCAGTCTTATTACCTGGTTGTTTACTTCTGCCTTCCTTCTAAAGTGGCTGTATAACAACTCTGGTTCACATGGGGCTGTCGATGCTATGTCGTTCAGTCTCTCTTCTCATGATGGTGCGTGTTAATTCTCGCTGCTCCTCTTTCCGCTTATCTCTCTTCTCCTGTTTTATTCCTCCTGCATTTTGTGCATGTTCTTGCACTTGTGTGTGTGTATGTGTGCGCGTGCACGCGCGCGCTTGTATGTAGTGTGAATATATAGGAAAAAAATCATCTTTACAGTGTTTCCTTTTATATTTTACCGACTCTGAGTAAAATTGGAACATGTCAGTCCAGGTTCATCAGAATACCAGATATTGGAACAGGAGAGGGGGTCAGGGAATAAGGGGCTCAGGGGGTCAGAGAGTCAAGGGAGGGGAGAATGTGGGTAATGGGAGGGGGTCTCACTGACGTCACTCTACCAAATATTGAGTTATTCCACTCAGTCAGAAGCTTTTGTTATAGTTTGTAAACAAATATTTTATATAGTTAATAAAGTTCGTGTTTTATTGCATTTTTTATGTACCTTGTGTGTGCCTTTTGTGTGTCTTTTGTTTACCTTTTGTGTTCCTTTTGTTTACCTTTTGTGTGCCTTGTTTATCTTTGGTGTGCCTTTTGTTTACCTTTTGTGTTCCTTTTATGTACATTTTTGTATACCTTTTGTGTACCTTTTATGTACCTTTTTGTGTGCCTTTTGTATTCCTTTTATGTACCTTTTTGTGGACGTTTTGTGTACATTTTTTGTACCATTTGTATACTTTTTGTGGTTCTTTTATGTACCATTTGTGTACCTTTTATGTACCTCTCGTGTATATTTTATGTACATTTTGTGTAACACTAGAAGTGGGTGTAACACTAGAAGTGGGTGTAGCACTAGAAGTGGGTGTAACACTAGAAGTGGGTGTAACACTAGAAGTGGGTGTAGCACTAGAAGTGGGTGTAGCACTAGAAGTGGGTGTAGCACTAGAAGTGGGTGTAGCACTAGAAGTGGGTGTAACTAGAAGTGGGTGTAACACTAGAAGTGGGTGTAACACTAGAAGTGGGTGTAAAACTAGAAACGGGTGTAACACTAGCAGTGGGTGTAACACTAGTAGTGGGTGTAACACTAGCAGTGGGTGTAACACTGGCAGTGAGTGTAACAATAGAAGTGGGTGAGACACCCACGTGGGGCTCTCTCTCTCTCTTTCTCTCTCGTTAAAATCGCAAAGAAGCCTATAAATATACGAGAAGCCAAGGAACAATAACGGAAAATTAATATTACATGCAGAGCAGAGAGAGAGAGAGAGAGAGAGAGAGAGAGAGAGAGAGAGAGAGAGAGAGAGAGATATGAGCCAAAGAGTAAGTAAAAAAAATAAAACTGTACTGCATAACTAGACAGACATGAAGTCCAGTTCACTGAGGAGTAGAGGGAAGAAGAGGAGAGAAGGGGTGAAGGAAGATAAGGAGAGAAGGGGTGAAGGAAGGGAAGGAGAGAAGGGGTGAAGGAAGGGAAGGAGAGAAGGGGTGAAGGAAGGGAAGGAGAGAAGGGGTGAAGGAAGGGAAGGAGAGAAGGGGTGAAGGAAGGGAAGGAGAGAAGGGGTGAAGGAAGGAAGGAGAGAAGGGGTGAAGGAAGGGAAGGAGAGAAGGGTGAAGGAAGGGAAGGAGAAAGGGGTGAAGGAAGGGAAGGAGAGAAGGGGTGAAGGAAGGGAAGGAGAGAAGGGTGAAGGAAGGGAAGGAGAAGGGGTGAAGGAAGGGAAGGAGAGAAGGGTGAAGTAAGGGAAGGAGAGAAGGGGTGAAGGAAGGGAAGGAGAGAAGGGGTGAAGGAAGGGAAGGAGAGAAGGGGTGAAGGAAGGGAAGGAGAGAAGGGGTGAAGGAAGGGAAGGAGAGAAGGGGTGAAGGAAGGGAAGGAGAGAAGGGGTGAAGGAAGGGAAGGAGAGAAGGGGTGAAGGAATGGAAGGAGAGAAGGGGTGAAGGAAGGGAAGGAGAGAAGGGGTGAAGGAAGGGAAGGAGAGAAGGGGTGAAGGAAGGGAAGGAGAGAAGGGGTGAAGGAAGGGAAGGAGAGAAGGGGTGAAGGAAGGGAAGGAGATAAGGGTGAAGGAAGGGAAGGAGAGAAGGGGTGAAGGAAGGAAGGAGAGAAGGGGTGAAGGAAGGGAAGGAGAGAAGGGGTGAAGGAAGGGAAGGAGAGAAGGGGTGAAGGAATGGAAGGAGAGAAGGGGTGAAGGAAGGGAAGGAGAGAAGGGTGAAGGAAGGGAAGGAGAGAAGGGGTGAAGGAAGGGAAGGAGAAGAAGGGGTGAAGGAAGGGAAGGAGAGAAGGGGTGAAGGAAGGGAAGGAGAGAAGGGGTGAAGGAAGGGAAGGAGAGAAGGGGTGAAAAGGGACAAATGAAAGAGAAAAGAACAAATGAAAGAGAAAAATTAAGTGAAAAGTGGAAGAGGATAAAAGTAGGAGATAAGGAAGAAAAGTGGATAATGGGAGGTGGAAACAACGGGAAATGGGAAGAGTTACTCGTAGAAAGTATTGAAGAAGACGTGCAAGAGAAATGGAAAGAAAAAAAAAAGAAATACGAAAGGGAATAAGAAAGGAAAAATATGTAGAGTGGAGGGGAAAAATATATTGAAAGAAAGTAGTAAAGATGATGTTAAAAAAAGAGAGTTGGGGAAGTATAAAGTAGAAATGGAAGTGCATGAAAGAGGTGGAGGAAGGAAGGAGGAAGTGAGAAGGAAGGGAGGGTAAGGAGGGAGAGTTAATCAGGAGGTGAGATAGGGAGAGAGAGAGAGAGAGAAGAAGCCTAGGGATTACACGGAATTAGTGAGAAGTGTTTGCGATTAGTGTTGGGATTACTGAGACTTGTAGCGAGAGAGAGAGACAGAGAAGCAAAACGTATATAAAAAAGGTACATGAAAGGTAAGCAAAAGGTGCAATAAAGTTTCATAAAATGTACACGATATATATATAATATATATATATATATATATATATATATATATATATATATATATATATATATATATATATATATATATATGAACACTACACAAAACGTTCACCACGCAGCTTTAGCTACAGAAACTTAGTGAACAGCTCGAGTGTGAGACAAAATATTAACATTGTCAGAAAAATCAGCTTAAAATATCGAGGGACATTATTTTGTAATGTTGATTGAATTAGAGTTTGGCTGCCATTGTGAGGCGGCTAATATTTTGATGTGTTCCAGTGATGTGTGTAATATTATTAGTAAGTGATTGTAGGAGTGTGTGTGTGGGTGTGTTGGTGTGGGTGGGTGTTTGCATATGTGTATGAAAGGTTGGGATTATTACAGTTTCTGGTCCTCTTAAGTGTGTTGAGCTACAGTTCCTGGTCCTCTTAAGTGTATTGATCTACAGTTTCTCGTCTTCTCAAGGGTGTTGATCTAAACTTCCTGGATCTTTTGAGGATGATAAGCTACATGTGCTAGACTTCTTCAGCATGTTTGAACGAAATCTCCTGTGCTCCTTCAAGGTGTTTATCCCCTGCTCTTAAACCTTTTGTGAAAATTGAGCTGTAGCTTCTAGATCTCAAGAGGTTCAGCTGCACCCCTCCCCCCTCTGCCTCTTGGGGAGGCTGGAGGTTCAACAGCTCGTCCTCTTGCGTGAGTTTCATACAGTGGGCTCGGGTTAAGTAAGTAAGTAAGTTTATTCAGGTATACACAAATACATTTACATACATTATCATACATAGCAGCATATGTGTAGAGAACCTAGGATAACCCAAAAAAGTCAGACAGAGTGATTTATTTCCATTGGGGTCCTTTAAGGGGATACCTATGTTGATTTATTGAAGTAAAGGGGGCTGGGGTTGTGGGATAAAGAGGTGTTAGTGGAGCAGTGGGTAGTGTACTAGCTCTTGAGAAAGACAAGAGAGAGAGAGAGATGGAGGAGTGAGAGAATAGCAGAAAAAGAATAGTGAGTGGAGGTAAAGATAGAGAGAAGGCGAGAAAGAATAGAAGGGGAAGTAGAGAAAAAGAAGAAGATTGAACACCACACTGATAGACAGGAGAGACAAACAGAGGAGAAAATTGCTCTGAATGTTCATACATTTTCAGAATTGTCCACCTCACACTCACTACCAATTTGTTCCCGGCACCAAATTCAATTATACATTTTATAGCAAGAATCTCCGACATAATTAAATTCTCCAAAATGCAGAGCTACAAACGGATTTCATACATTTCTGAAAAAAAAATATTCTTCGTTATTTCGGAGTTTCCGGTGGAATGCGTGTGTGTGTGTGTGTGTGTGTGTGTGTGTGTGTGTGTGTGTGTGTGTGTGTGTGTGTGTGTGTGTGTACTCACCTAGTTGTGGTTTCAGGGGTCGGGTCACACCTATGATATGGAATGCTACTGCTATTGGTCTATAGTTTTTTGCCAATGCTTTACTGCCCCCTTTGTGGAGTGGGGCTATGTCTGTTGTTTTTAGTAACTGCGGGACGACCCCAGTGTCCATGCTCCCTCTCCATAGGATGTTAAAAGCATGTGATTGGCCCCGTGTGTGTACTCACCTGTTTTTTACTCACTTATTTGTGGTTGTAGGGGTCGAGTCACAGCTCCTGGCCCCGTGTGTGTACTCACGTGTTTGTACTCACTTATTTGTGGTTGAAGGGGTCGATTCGTTACTAGGTCCATTCTCTCCCTGCCCCAAGAGCTTTATCGTACCTTTTCTTGAAGCTATGGATGTATCCTGCCTCCACTACATCACTCCAGAATGTTACACCAGTTATCAGTTGCCAAAGGCAACACTGTCAGCTTCCCATCTAGTGCTATCTCCAGGTCTCGTCTACCAAACCTACACTATCTTTTGACCTCGTCTCCAAGAGACCGTCGTTGACACGCCTCTCTACGCCACATCTCACGTACTCAAATATTTCCTGATACGATACAAACGCATCTCTCCTTCCAAACATTAGGTAAAGTTTTTCACATCAGATATCTCCTTTCCTGGACTAGAGTAATAGAGGCTAGAAAAGCGCTGGAAACATCTCACAGGTATAACACCGGCATGTGGTGTGTAATGTAAAATTATTATTACTCTTATTATATTTATTATTATTACTATTATTATATTTATTATAATTACTATTATTATTATTATTATTATTATTATTATTATTATTATTATTATTATTATTATTATTATTATTATTATTACTATTATTATTATTGTAGATCCATGTGTCGGCACGGTAACCTCTTTATCTTAGGTAGGTAGTTGTCCCAGGTAACGACACCCACAGCGTCAATGCACCTCCCTCACCACCATACTTCCAGTATGAGCTTGGTACACCATCAACGATCATCACCACACCATCACATCATCGCTACACCATCACCACACCATCACACCACACACGTAATCATCACCACACACCATCCATCACTACCATCACCACACCACCCCCAAATCACTTACACCATCATGACCAGATCACCACACCATTACATCATCATTACATCATCACTATCATCCCCATCATACACTCATCACACACCTCATCATCACATTATCACCATCATCAATCATCACACATCAGATCATCATTACATCATCAACTACAGGGATCACCATCATGGATCACTATCAGATCACCATCATCACTATCAGGGATCACCATCATCACACTATCAGGGATCACCATCATCATTATCAGGGATCATCATCATCACACTATCAAGTATTACCATCATCACTATCAGGGATCACCATCATCGCACTGTCATCACTATCACCATCATCACTATCAGGGATCACCATCACACTATCATCACACTATCACCATCACTATCAGGGATCATCGTCATCACACTATCATCATCATCACTATCAGGGATCACCATCATCACTTTCAGGGATCACTCATCATTTCTCATGCCCAACAACTCTCTCAATTTTCCTTCTCTTCCTCCTCTACTCTCTCTCTCTCTCTCTCTCTCTCTCTCTCTCTCTCTCTCTCCTAGCTATATAACTATCATATAGAAAAGGGTAGCAGCACACTGCGGACGTATCCAATTTTGCAAAGTAAATAAATAAAAGGATCCCCTCCTTCGTACTCAGCAGTACTCTCCCCCTCTTCCTTTCTCCCCCGCCTTTCTCTCCTCCTGGCTCCTCCTCCTCCTCCTCCCCCTCTTCCTCACACAGGTGACAGTGTTCCCCTCTCGGTTCCCTCCTATAACGTTGTCACTATTGTTCTTACAGCAATTACTTTCAATGGTGCTCTCACCCACGCCACTATCCCTCACCCACGCTACCATCCCCTCACCCACGCCACCATCCCTCACCTACGCTACCATCCCTCACCCACGCTACCAACCCCTCACCCACGCTACCATCCCCTCACCCACGCTACCATCCCTCACCCACGCCACCATCCCCCTCACCCACGCTACCATCCCCTCACCCACGCTACCATCCCTCACCCACGCCATCATCCCACTCACCCACGCTACCATCCCCTCACCCACGCAACCACCCCTCACCCACGCTACCATCCCTCACCCACGCCACCATCCCCTCACCCACGCCACCATCCCCTCACCCACGCTACTATCCCCTCACCCACGCCACCATCCCTCACCCACGCCACTGTCCCCTCACCCACGCCACCCCCACCCATGCAAGCATCCCTCACCCACGCCACCATAACCTCACCCACGCCACCATAACCTCACCCACACCACCATCCCCACCCATGCAAGCATTCTCTCACCCACGCCACCATCCCCTCACCCACGCCACCCCCACCCATGCAAGCATCCCTCACCCACGCCACGGTCCCCCCCCCTCTGATATTGCCATCTACCTCTAGAGTTGCCTTGAAA
Source organism: Cherax destructor (assembly GCA_009830355.1). NCBI lineage: Eukaryota > Metazoa > Arthropoda > Malacostraca > Decapoda > Parastacidae > Cherax > Cherax destructor. Next base: position 129,444 of record WNWK01004151.1, read on the forward strand.
AACCTTCTCTTATAAGCTGCAATCTTCAGATTTTCCAAATATTTTTTTCTAAACTGAGAACCTTATATTCTAACCAAAAAATCTTAGCTGAAAGCTTTGTATTACCCCTCCAAATATATTATTTTCTAAGCTGAATTTTTAAAGATTTTCCCAAAAAATATTTTATTTTCTATGCTGAAGTTTTTTGGATTGTGCCCCAAAATATATTATTGTCATAGCTGATTTTTTGGGGGATTTTCCATTAGAATCCATATATTCATGACTTTTTTTTCTAAGCTGAAAGCCCAGGATTTTCCATGAAAAAAATCCCTTAATCCAAGCTGAATCCGCCGGAATTTATAGTATTATATATTCCTTATACTGACTAAGGAAAACCAGGAAATCGCCATTTTTTTGGAAATACTCCAAAACCTGTTTTTTTAAAGTGTCTAAATTTATGGCCAAATTCTAAATTTTAGGTGTAAATGTTGAACAGTCTCTCAAAAAAATTTTACGACTTAATAATTTTGACGTAATATTATATTTAGCTCTAGGCCTTTCGTGTTGCAATCAACACATCATCAGGAGCTTGCAATGTTGCAGAAAAGAGGATGAAATCTGAGCAAACACGTTCAGAATGGTTGTTTTGCATCTTGAATCGCTTGTTCGTGATTTTTTTGCAAATATATATATATATATATATATATATATAATGTGTGTGTGTCTGTCTGTCTGTCTGTCTGTGTGTCTGTGTGTGTTTTAATATCCCAGTTTTGAATTAGACGTGAAATACTTCTCTAAATCATCAATTTCTAAATCAGAATTCAAAGGGAAGTTTCTGCTTCTCTGGATTAAGTGTATGTATTTTGGATATTTTGATTAATCCTGACTGTTGATGCTTTGTCACAGACACTACAGTTATGATCTTGCTCAGAGTGATACGCTAATGACCTGCATAATATACTAATAAACAGTATAATAGGCCAGAAAATAGGATAATAGGAGAAGAAAGAAGATAATAAACCAATAAACAGGAACAATCCACCAACTGACAAGAATGTGTTTAATAAACAGAATAACAGGACAATAACCAGAATATTTGGATAACCAGATAATAGGTCATTCAGCATACCAGGACAATAACCAGGATAATAGGATAGTAAATAGGATAATAGGATAACTAGCTAAGAGATCAGGATAACAGATCAATAACCAGAATGATATTCAGTAACCAAGATAATAAGACGATAACCAGGATAAAATGACAAATACTAGGATAATAGGACAACAACCAGGATAAAATGACAAATACTAGGATAATAGGACAATAACTAGGATAAACAGGACAATATCCGGGAGAGTTGGTGGTGCGTGTAAGCGGGGTCACTTACCAATGTTACAGTAAACACTCAGGTGTTAATTAACCGTCAGGATCATGTATATCTAAGGACTAATTACTCGACACGCTCATGTGTATCTAAGGACTAATTAACCAGCAGGATCATGTATATCTAAGGACTCGCTCCACTGTCCTCTCTCCATGGAAAGAATATCCCTGCTTATGTTTCTGTTATGTGTATTAGTGTTATATCTAAGGTAGAAATGAGGGAGTAGGTTGGTAGACAGCAACCGCCCAGGAAGGTAATACGAGGTAGGCTGGTAGACAGCAACCGCACAGGAAGGTACTAGGAGGTAGGTTGGTAGACAGCAGCAGCCCAGGAAGGTACTAGGAGGTAGGCTGGTAGACAACAACCGTCCAGGGAGGTACTAGGAGGTAGACTGCTAGACGGCAACCGCATAGGGAGGTACTAGGAGGTAGGCTGGTAGGCAGCAACCGCCCAGTGAGGTACTAGGAGGTAGACTGGTAGACAGCAACCGCCAAGGGAGGTACTAGGAGGTAGGTTGATAGACAGCAACCGCCCAGGGAGGTACTAGGAGGTAGATTGGTAGACAGCAACCGCCCAAGAAGGTACTAGGAGGTAGGTTGGTAGACAGCAACCGCCAAGGGAGGTACTAGGAGGTAGGTTGGTAGACATCAACCGCCCAGGTAGGTACTAGGAGGTAGGTTGGAAAACATCAACCGCCCAGATAGGTACTAGGAGGTAGGTTGATAGACAGCAACCACCCAGGGAGGTACTAGGAGGGAAGCTGGTAGACAGCAACCACCCAGGGAGGTACTAGGAGGGAAGCTGGTAGACAGCAACCACCCAGGGAGGTACTAGGAGGGAAGCTGGTAGACAGCAACCACCCAGGGAGGTACTTGGAGGTGTGTGTGTATGATTTGGTGTTGTGAGTGATAGGTTTGTATGTACATGATGGAGAGTTAGACTTATATGTACGTGATTGAGGGTTAGACTTACATGAATCTATTCGTGATGGAGAGTACGTGATTACAGAAATAGATGTAATAGAAGGGCTGACTGTAGCGAATGAAATTACGTCTTTAGCTCACATGCTACTCAGAACGATCTGTCTCTCTCTCTCTCTCTCTCTCTCTCTCTCTCTCTCTCTCCCCTTAAAGTGCACGTGAGAAAGAGTCATAATATTTCTCATATTAACAAGCATATTGTGAGAGGCCATTACTCATCCACCTCCCCTCTCTCAACTCCCCTCTCTCACCTTTATTCCCTCACCTTCCCCTCTCTCACCTTCCCCTCTCTCACCTTCCCTCTCTCACCTGCAATCTCCCTCTTGGACATTCACCTGTTCACCTGTACTATGTAGAGTGTAAACATCAGGAAATTGCTGCACTAAGCTGTCTATTGCTGCACCACCAATCTGTCTAGTGCTACATCAAGCTGTCTAGTGCTACATCAAGCTGTCTAGTGCTACATCAAGCTGTCTAGTGCTACATCAAGCTGTCTAGTGCTACATCAAGCTGTCTAGTGCTACATCAAGCTGTCTAGTGCTACATCAAGCTGTCTAGTGCTACATCAAGCTGTCTAGTGCTACATCAAGCTGTCTAGTGCTACATCAAGCTGTCTAGTGCTACATCAAGCTGTCTAGTGCTGCACCACCAAGCTGTCTAGTGCTACATCAAGCTGTCTAGTGCTGCACCACCAAGCTGTCTAGTGCTACATCAAGCTGTCTAGTGCTACATCAAGCTGTCTAGTGCTACATCAAGCTGTCTAGTGCTACATCAAGCTGTGTAGTGCTACATCAAGCTGTCTAGTGCTGCACCACCAAGCTGTCTAGTGCTACATCAAGCTGTGTAGTGCTACACCAAGCTGTCTAGTGCTACATCAAGCTGTGTAGTGCTACATCAAGCTGTCTAGTGCTGCACCACCAAGCTGTGTAGTGCTACATCAAGCTGTGTAGTGCTACATCAAGCTGTGTAGTGCTACATCAAGCTGTCTAGTGCTGCACCACCAAGCTGTGTAGTGCTACATCAAGCTGTGTAGTGCTACATCAAGCTGTGTAGTGCTACATCAAGCTGTCTAGTGCTACACCAAGCTGTCTAGTGCTACATCAAGCTGTGTAGTGCTACATCAAGCTGTGTAGTGCTACATCAAGCTGTGTAGTGCTACATCAAGCTGTCTAGTGCTGCACCACCAAGCTGTGTAGTGCTACATCAAGCTGTGTAGTGCTACACCAAGCTGTCTAGTGCTACATCAAGCTGTGTAGTGCTACATCAAGCTGTGTAGTGCTACATCAAGCTGTGTAGTGCTACATCAAGCTGTGTAGTGCTACATCAAGCTGTGTAGTGCTACATCAAGCTGTGTAGTGCTACATCAAGCTGTGTAGTGCTACATCAAGCTGTGTAGTGCTACATCAAGCTGTCTAGTGCTACACCAAGCTGTCTAGTGCTACATCAAGCTGTGTAGTGCTACATCAAGCTGTGTAGTGCTACACCAAGCTGTCTAGTGCTACATCAAGCTGTGTAGTGCTACATCAAGCTGTCTAGTGCTACATCAAGCTGTCTAGTGCTACATCAAGCTGTGTAGTGCTACATCAAGCTGTCTAGTGCTACATCAAGCTGTCTAGTGCTACATCAAGCTGTGTAGTGCTACATCAAGCTGTCTAGTGCTACATCAAGCTGTCTAGTGCTACATCAAGCTGTGTAGTGCTACATCAAGCTGTGTAGTGCTACATCAAGCTGTGTAGTGCTACATCAAGCTGTCTAGTGCTGCACCACCAAGCTGTCTAGTGCTGCATCAAGCTGACTATAGCTAAACCTGTCTAGTAGTTTTATTTATATTTTTACGTGAATTTGCTGCTTAAATGAACTAGTTAAATATTGTAACCTCTTGGTGTTTGCTATGTCAATATACCATAATAACCTCACCTCCTTCGATATATATATATATATATATATATATATCTTATAATATTTCTTATAATGTTTCTTATAATAGAGGAAATACTGGTTTGGAAAACCTGTATCGGGCAGCATCCATCTAAGACTTATTATTGTTCTGTCAAATGAGTGTTGAATGGAAATGTTTTTTTTTATCCACCGGCGGAACTGCTGATCTTTGTGTGAATACGTAAAATCAAAGGTAACTCTTACACACTCTTATATTCGCTACATTCATTCCTTTACGCTTCTTTGCAGCGCTGTATGACTCTAGTGGTTTAGCGCTTCTTTTGGATTATAATAATAATTTATTTTTCTATGTGAATCTTAATTATTCCTAACACTGTAACATTTTGTTTACGACTTAGGAGGCCTGCTTTGAGACCAGGCCGTGTGGACAGTAATACCAGGAACCACTAACAAATGACAGATATGACACAAATGGATTTACACTTTCCTTAAGGGACTTCCTTCGGACTTGAATGTGCAACTATTTTGCCCCAAGAAGGTACGAGGCTAATGAAGGGTAAAAAAAAACCACAAGAGCATTCCTGGAACCCTCAAACCTGCACTCCCGTCTTTCCCATCAGCGTTACCCTCCTTCTCTCCTGTCGTTATTAGCAGGACGTCCATTGTGGCTATGACAGCTCATCTTACGTTACTCCTCCTCGCTGTCTACCCTTCTCTCTTGTACTTGTCTCTCCCTCCCTCTACTTCCCTCCCTCCCTCTGTCTGCCTATACCTCCTTCTATCTCTCTACCTCTGCTGTTCTGCTTCTGCTTTTCTGCCTCTGACTCACATATGCCTAGATAATACCCGATACTCTTTAATCTAGATTGAAGTAGATAGGTATTATTATGAGACAGTATCGATGAGGACTTTCAAGTCCTCTGCTATCTTTCATTCCTATGTACTCTCTATCTACAACCTCCTCTCTTTGTCTCTCTCTTTCTCTTTTACTTGTGTCTCTCTTTCTCTACCTGTGCTTCTTTCTCTCCCTATCTCTGCCTGCCTACCTTTTCTTCTCATTGCCTTACAGACTTTCATTAAGATCGATTCTGCAACGTTTCTCATATGCTGTTTTGAGTTTACACAGAGAAACATGCGAGTGGTGTTATGACTTTATGCTGAAGTTATCCTACTGTATGCTGAAGGTATCTTTATGCTGAAGTTATCTTTATGCTGAAGTTATCTTACTTATGCTGAAGTTATCTTAATTATGCTGAAGTTATCTTAATTTATGCTGAAGTTATCTTACTTTATGCTGAAGTTATCTTACTTTATGCTGAAGTTAGCTTACTTATGTTGATATTATCTCACTTTATGTTGATGTTATCTCACTTTATGTTGATGTTATCTCACTTTATGTTGATGTTATCTCACTTTATGTTGATGTTATCTCACTTTATGTTGATGTTATCTCACTTTATGTTGATGTTATCTCACTTCAAAATGTTTCATTAACAAGTTTCATTTGTCAGAATTAATCTGAAGTTACTGTCAGGGGAAAAATATGTTTTACTTTTCTGTTAAATATCTTGCATTTGCTGCCCCTCTCTCTCTCTCTCTCTCTCTCTCTCTCTCTCTCTCTCTCTCTCTCTCTCTCTCTCTCTCACTCTATATGGGGTTTTACAAGGTTAGATTAAGGCTCCTAACTTTACAAGGTAAGAACTGTTACCTACATCAGCTCATTTGAAAGCATTTTTATTGTTATGAAACATACAAGTAGGGAACAGGATGAAGTTGGAGCCATCTGTGGGCCAACCTCTCTCTCTCTCTCTCTCTCTCTCTCTCTCTCTCTCTCTCTCTCTCTCTCTTCTCTCTCTCTCTCTCTCTCTCTCTTCCTTATTCCCCTCGTTATCAGCACGGGTCCTTTGTCTCTGCTCATCCTTCCTTCTCTTAATCCATCTCTCTCTCCCTTCTCTCCACCCCTTTACTTCTTCCTTTGTTCCAGTATGTCGTCCCCCTCTTACTGAGGACGGTAAACCCCAGCTCTTTGTCTTCTGTTCCTTTCCCCTTTATTCTCTCTCTCATTCCCTCTCTAATTTATTACCTGTCATTCACTCAAATAATGATTATAATGGTGGTGATACTGATGATGATTGTAAAAGATAATTGATGATGATGATTATGAGGATACTGAAAATTGATGAGGATGATTATAATGATTGATGATGAAGATGATAAAAACTGATGATGAGAATGAGAGTGAAATTTAATGAGGATGAGGATAAAAATTGATGAGGAGGATGATACTGGAAATTGATAATGATGTATAAATGTGTGTGTGGTATATATAGTGTTTTTAGTAAATATGTGTGTAGTATATATATAGCGGGTGTACAACACCTAGCTCTGCTGGGTGCGTGATTCTTGTAGGATTGTATGGCCCCGTGGGTTAGAGCGTTGTGGAATTTCCGCTCACCATGAGGTGGGCTAAAGCAACAAAGGTTCGATCCCCCGGCTAGTCGCAGTGTTATTGATTAAATACCACTCGTTCGTGGGTGCAATACGATATATACTGCTTGTGGAGGCTAGTACACCAAACGGGGAGTAGAATGAAATTAGCTCTGAGGCACCCACACCATCGTATGTCCTTGGATCACGGTACAACACCTAGCTCTGCAGGGTGCGTGATTCTTGTAGGATTGTATGGTCCCGTGGGTTAGAGCGTCGTGGAATTTTCGCTCACCATGAGGAGGGCTAAAAAAACACGGTTTCGAACCCCGGCTAGTTACAGTGTTGGTATTGATATCTATATATATATATATATATATATATATATATATATATATATATATATATATATATATATATATATATACATATATATATAAATATATATATATATATATATATATATATATATATATATATATATATATATATATATATATATATATATAGTGTGTGTGTGTACATGTATATATACATACTTTTTTGTGGAAGTTAAATATCTTGAAGAAAAATGGCACATAATCCTCTCTCTCTTTCTCTCTCTGTCACACACACACACACATACGCACGCAATTAAGAAAGATCAAAAGGGATTTACACATCATCATCTAAAGTAATCAGGTTTGTGTAATCAGTACACTTCAAACAGCTGTCTTAGTCTTGACTACAAGTACGGGATATAGGACAAGTCTTAAACGTGTCTACGTAATTAAAACGCACGAATAGTGTATATCGTTATCGAAAAAAAAAATGTGGGCTATGGTAATGTATTTCAAAGATTTCTAGTTTGTAAACTAATATATTTCGAACATTTGACGTTGGTAAATTAAGTGTTATTCGAATGCAAATTTATTCAATTCATTGAATTTGAACATTTCTAGTTTGTAAATTTTTGTAATTTGACTTTTTTTTTTGTTCGTAAATTAATGTAAATTGAAATTATTCGTTCATACATTAATGTATGTCGAGTTTTCTTTTTCGTTCGTAAATTAGTATAATTGGAACTTTTATCGTTCATAAAACAATTCAAAGAAATCATTAAGTAAATCAAAATAATTTCAGTTAGTTTTTTCGAGTGACCTAAATTAGTTACATTTTAAAGAGTAAAACCAATATAATTTATGTTTCATCCATAGTGTTTATTACATTTTAATTGAATTAAAGTCATCCATGACCCTGCTGATAATAATGCAATATGTAATATAGTGTAACGTATCGTAATTTACGTAATATAATTTTTTTGGGTATTGCTGTGTAGTGATACAAATTTTTTTTGTGTACCCTCTCTCTCTCTCCACTCCTCTTTTTCCGTCCCCTCTCCTCTCTCCCCTCTCATCTCTCCCATCTCATCTCTCCCATCTCATCTCTCCCCTCTCATCTCTCCCCATACCTCTCCTGCATTCGGTTCACCAAAACTTCTCATTTTCCTATGCTTTCAGTATTTTTTTCAGGTCTCTCCACTCTCTCATCCCTTCTATCCTCTCCACTCTCTCATCCCTTCTATCCTCTCCACTCTCTCATCCCTTATATCCTCTCCACTCTCTCATCCCTTATATCCTCTCAACTCTCTCATCCCTTCTATCCTCTCCACTCTCTCATCCCTTCTATCCTCTCCACTCTCTCATCCCTTCTATCCTCTCAACTCTCTCATCTCTTCTATCCTCTCCACTCCACTCTCTCATCCCTTCTATCTACTCCACCCATTCCTTCTATCCACTCCTTAATTCCTCTTCTTCCTTACATATATCAGTCCTTCCTCCTATCTCACCATTGATCCACCACTCTCCTCTTCCACTACCCATCCATCCACCTATCCTTCCCCTTCAATCCTCCATTCATCACCCCCCTATCCCACCCTCCCCCATCTATCCCACCAACATTAATCACTGTGGCCCTCCATCACAGATCCAATTAAAACTCCGCCTGTTTACCCCCTGGGTAGTTTGCCCGTGGTGATCTAATGAAGAAAACTATAGTGGGTTGTGTTTACATTCATTCAGGCAGGTGCCGGGGGCCAGAGGTGGGTACCCCGCTGATGGCGTTCGCGTATCTCTTAATATCTTCAAATCCGTATATCGGGGCCGGTGAATTGCGATCGGTGATGTGTGGAGACGCATTTCGGGATTTATATAGAATTGCAATACGTTATACGAATGTCGCTATGCGATTTGAATAGCGCTACGCGATACTAATGGCGCTACACTATATGAATGGCTCTACAAGTTGCGAATGGCAGGCATTTATGTATTTGTCTGAAGCTTTAAACCCGTGTGGATCAGTCTGCCCAAAGAATTATGGTTGCTTCAACCTTCGTTCGCTAATTGCGATACGGACGAGCCATCATCCTGCGTCACAGCTGTCTCTTTAACTGTGCGGCCTCGATCCTGTGCCTCGAATTTCAAACAGTCTGCTCTTATCTACTCTACTAAATTCTCTGAGTATCTTGTACGTCTTAATCATGTTTCACCTAGTTCTTTTTTTCTTTTGATGGCGTCAGGTTGAATTCCTCTATCCTCTCCTTGTGGTTATTTGGGTTTAATTCGAGTAACCACTTCATGTTTTTTGCAGCTTGTCCAAGTGTTTCTATAGACTCTATCTGTTATTTTCCGTTTTTATTCATCTCATTACCTATTAGTTAATGGCAAACAGTGATAAACAGGATTCAAATCCTCTAGCAGGTTCTTATATATATATATATATATATATATATATATATATATATATATATATATATATATATATATATATATATATATATATAATATATGTGTGTATGTGTGTGTGTGTGTGTATGTGTGTGTGTGTCTTATAAACCGTTAGTATAAAATAAGCGCGACTATGTTTCATTAGGCTGTTTGTGCTGGGAACTAGCATGTTCTCCCTCTACTTCCCATCCCATCTACCTCATTTACAAATTAAAATCTAATCTTGAAACCTAATTACAATTCATTTTAGATTTGCCTGCTGGCATGGTTGCCTCATTAGTGACTGTCACCAGCATACATCAACGTGAGGGTAGCCAGCGTACATCAACACGAGGGTAGCCAGCGTACATCAACACGAGGGTAGCCAGCGTACATCACACGAGGGTAGCCAGCGTACATCAACACGAGGGTAGCCAGCGTTCATCAACACGAGGGTAGCCAGCGTACATCACATGAGGGTAGGCAGCGTACATCAACACTAGGGTAGCCAGCGTTCATCAACACGAGGGTAGCCAGCGTTCATCAACACGAGGGTAGCCAGCGTTCATCAACACGACGGTAGCCAGCGTTCATCAACGTGAGTGTAGCCAGCGTTCATCAACACGAGGGTAGCCAGCGTACATCAACACGAGTGTAGCCAGCGTTCATCAACACGAGGGTAGCCAGCGTTCATCAACGTGAGTGTAGCCAGCGTTCATCAACACGAGGGTAGCCAGCGTACATCAACACGAGTGTAGCCAGCGTACATCAACACGAGTGTAGCCAGCGTACATCAATACGAGGGTAGCCAGCGTACATCAACACGAGTGTAGCCAGCGTACATCAACACGAGTGTAGCCAGCGTACATCAACACGAGTGTAGCCAGCGTACATCAACACGAGTGTAGCCAGCGTACATCAGCGTGAGTGTAGCCAGCATACATCAACACGAGGGTAGCCAGCATACATCAACACGAGGGTAGCCAGCGTACATCAACACGAGGGTAGCCAGTGTACATCAACACGAGGGTAGCCAGCGTACATCAACACAAGGGTAGCCAGCGTATATCAACACGAGAGTAGCCAGCGTACATCAACACGAGGGTAGCCAACGTACATCAACACGGGGGTAGCCAGTGTACATCAACACGAAGGTAGCCAGCGTACATCAACACGAGGGTAGCCTGCGTACATCACGAGTGTCGCCAGCGTACATCAACACGAGGGTAGCCAGTGTACATCAACAGAAGGGTAGCCTGCGTACATCAACACGAGGGTAGCCAACGTACATCAACACGAGGGTAACCAGCGTACATCACGAGAGTAGCCAGCATACATCAACACGAGGGTAGCCAGAGTACATCACGAGTATCGCCAGTGTACATCAACACGAGGGTAGCCTGCGTACATCAACACAAGGGTAGCCAGCGTACATCAACGCGAGTGTCTCGAGCGTACATCAACGCGAGTGTCGCCAGCGTGCATCAACGTGTCTCCAGCGTACATCAACGCGAGTGTCTCCAACTTGCATCAATGTGTCTCCAGCGTACATTAACGCGAGTGTCGCCAGCGTGCATCAACGTGTCTCCAGCGTACATTAATGCTAGTGTCGCCAGCGTACATCAACGTGAGTGTCTCCAGCATACATCAACGTGAGTGTCTCCAGCATACATCAACGCGAGTGTCGCCAGCGTGCATCAACGTGTCTCCAGCGTACATCAACGCGAGTGTCACCAGCGTACATCAACGCGAGTGTCACCAGCGTACATCAACGCGAGTGTCTCCAACGTGCATCAACGTGTCTCCAGCGTACAATAACGCGAGTGTCGCCAGTGTACATCAACACGAGTGTGTCCAGCGTACATTAACGTGAGTGTCTCCAATGTACATCAACACGAGTGTCTCCAGCATACATAACACGAGTGTCTCCAGCGTACATCAACACGAGTGTCACCAGCATACATCAACGCGAGTGTCTCCAACGTGCATCAACGTGTCTCCAGCGTACAATAACGCGAGTGTCGCCAGTGTACATCAACACGAGTGTCTCCAGCGTACATCAACGTGAGTGTCTCCAATGTACATCAACACGAGTGTCTCCAGCATACATCAACACGAGTGTCTCCAGCGTACATCAACACGAGTGTCTCCAGCATACATCAACGCGAGTGTCTCAGCGTACATCAACGCGAGTGTCTCCAACGTGCATCAACGTGTCTCCAGCGTACATTAACATGAGTGTCGCCAGCGTACATCAACACGAGTGTCTCCAACGTACATCAACACGAGTGTCTCCAATGTACATCAACACGAGTGTCTCCAACGTACATCAACACGAGTGTCTCCAACGTACATCAACACGAGTGTCTCCAACGTAAATCAACACGAGTGTCTCCAGCGTACATCAACACGAGTGTCTCCAGCGTACATCAACGCGAGTGTCTCCAGCGTGCATCATCGCGAGTGTCTCCAGCGTACATCAACGCGAGTGTCTCCAACGTGCATCAATGTGTCTCCAGCGTATATTAACGCGAGTGTCGCCAGCGTGCATCAGCGTGTTTCCAGCGTACATTTACGCGAGTGTCGCCAGCGTACATCAACGTGAGTGTCTCCAGCATACATCAACGTGAGTGTCTCCAGCATACATCAACGCGAGTGTCGCCAGCGTGCATCAACGTGTCTCCAGCGTACAACAACGCGAGTGTCTCCAGCGTACATCAACGCGAGTGTCTCCAACGTGCATGTGCATCAACGTTTCTCCAGCGTACATCAACGCGAGTGTCTCCAGCGTACATCAACACGAGTGTCTCCAGCATACATCAACACGAGTGTCTCCAGCGTACATCAACACGAGTGTCACCAGCATACATCAACGCGAGTGTCTCAGCGTACATCAACGCGAGTGTCTCCAACGTGCATCAACGTGTCTCCAGCATACATCAACGCGAGTGTCTCAGCGTACATGAACGCGAGTGTCTCAGCGTACATCAACGCGAGTGTCTCCAACGTGCATCAACGCGAGTGTCTCAGCGTACATCAACGTGAGTGTCTCCAGCGTACATTAACGTGAGTGTCTCCAGCGTACATCAACACGAGTGTCTCCAACGTACATCAACACGAGTGTCTCCAGCGTACATCAACACGAGTGTCTCCAGCATACATCAACACGAGTGTCTCCAGCGTACATCAACACGAGTGTCTCCAGCGTACATCAACACGAGTGTCTCCAGCGTACATCAACACGAGTGTCTCCAGCGTACATCAACACGAGTGTCTCCAGCGTACATCAACACGAGTGTCTCCAGCGACATCAACGAGTGTCTCCAGCGTACATAACGGAGTGTCTCCAGCGTACATCAACACGAGTGTCTCCAGCGTACATTAACACGAGTGTCTCAGCGTACATCCACGAGTGTCTCCAGCGTACATCAACACGAGTGTCTCCAGCGTACATCAACACGAGTGTCTCCAGCGTACATCAACACGAGTGTCTCCAGCGTACATTAAGGGAGTGTCTCCAGCGTACATCACACGAGTGTCCAGCTCATAACACGAGTGTCTCCAGCGTACATCAACACGAGTGTCTCGCTATCACAGTGTCTCAGCTACATCAACACGAGTGTCTCCAGCGTACATCAACACGAGTGTTCCAGCGTACATCAACACGAGTGTCTCCAGCGTACATCAACACGAGTGTCTCCAGCGTACATCAACACGAGTGTCTCCAGCGTACATCAACACGAGTGTCTCCAGCGTACATCAACACGAGTGTCTCCAGCGTACATCAACACGAGTGTCCAGCGTCATCAACACGAGTGTCTCCAGCGTACATCAACACGAGTGTCTCCAGCGTACATCAACACGAGTGTCTCCAGCGTACATCAACACGAGTGTCTCCAGCGTACATCAACGTGAGTGTAGGCAGCGTACATCAACGGTGAGGTGAGAACAGGAAATAATAAATGCAGTAATTACGATGATTGATGATTCTGATAATTAGTGATGATTATTGAAAATTGTAGATGATGATGGTTGATGTTGATGGTGAATAATGATGATTGTGATGATGAATAACTAGTGATTAGTGATAAAATAATGTTTGATGATATTTAATGAATAATGTTGAATAATAATAATAATTATTATTATTATTATTATTATTATTATTATTATTATTATTATTAAGACAACACGAAATACTAAAAGAGGACAAACCCGACAGGGTTATTTCCAAGTCTTGTTTGTTTTCAACACAGAGACTAAGGTACATATAGACTAACGCAGTGTTATAAGCTGCTCTTAGTAACACAGTATCTGCCAGCGTCTTAGACACATTGAAACCCCACTATGGATACAAGAAACTGAGGATGGGTTACAGTAAAGCATATTGTCTATACAAGTAATTGAGGGGTAGGGAAAGAGAGCCTTCAGCTTTTCTGTCCTTCACACACACACTTAACTAGGTAATATACGATAGTCCCAAATCTGTGTGGAATTAGATAGTTTTCAGCAGGTAGCCTAGGTATGGACTTTCCAAGTCCTCTGATATCTGTCTTTCATGTTTTCCTCTCTCTCTCTCTCTCTCTCTCTCTCTCTCTCTCACTCTCAAAATACAATAGTGTTCTTCCTCACTTAGCTCCGGCAAGGTAATTAAAAATGCACTTGGTTTAAATATCTTCTGAGGCCTGCCATGTCTGTCCCTCTCCTGTTAATTGGGAATTGAACATGTTCGATAAGTTGGGTCTCTGTTGCTGAGGGCTTGGCCATTTTTTACGAATTGCATTATGCAGCGCGTGTATAAGGTGTATATAGGTAGATAAAGAGAGTGAGAGAGAATACGTTAGCCAGGCATAAATTGCAAATTATTTTTATTATGATATAACACTAATGGTAAAAAAGAGGAAAGGTAGAAGAGGGAAAAGAAGAAGAAGAAGTAGAAGAAGAAGAAGCAGTAGAAGAAAAAAAAGAAATAAAGAAATCATTATAAAAAATTTAGGTCACTTCCGCCTCTTACTACATGAAACAACTCGCCCGTCTCTCCATCACCCAACTCATAGTACAAGCTGGTTATATTATGAGAGCTCTTTCCTATTTAAACTTGTATCATGAGAGCTATTTCTTATTTAAAAATTTGTATCATAAGAGCTATTTATTTAAAAAAAAAACTTGTATTATCAGCTTTATTGGAGCTAATAAGAAGATAATTACACTTGGATCGACTGCGTCGATACTTGGCTAAGCATATTTGTGAAATTTCGAGTGATTTTCCAAATGGCAGAATAATTCCATTATCGGCAGCCAGTCGAATTATATGTTGGAACGCTGCAGCAAATAAAGGAACGAGGAGGCTGATTGGTCACGATTGGATCAAGAATTTGATTGGGCAGGACTGGATAGTGTAATTGACAGCTTGGAGCTAGACAGGCTTTAAAAAATATATACGAAGCAATTATCTCGAACTGACACCTTCACATCTCACGGTAGTTGTGTTTATAGTGTGTGTGTGTGTGCGTGCGTGCGCGTGCGACCTTTCTTGCTACGCAGATATTCACATGGTCACATGGTCTATCTTGAGTACTAAAGGAATCGTTCCCCAACACGTCTTCCAAATAGCACGTTCCATTTCCGACTGAATACGCTCCCATGTGAAACATCCTTACCACCAAACAATGTAGAATTAGAGTCCAGTGCGACAAACACAAGTGAAGGCTAACACCAGACAAAGTCAATCCCAGGATGTGTGATCACACAGTCTGTCCACATCGGACTGATGTATCAAAAGACTCACACCACTTCACAGTGCTATGTCCCAAAAGCAAAATAAAGTTCAAATGCGAACTTAGTGTTGACACCACTCTAAGACTTTGTTCAAACATGACAGGGGCACTGAAGCTAAGTCCACAGTGACATAATGTAAGATGTGTGATTGTGAATCTGTAGCAGCATTTTTATATATACTCTGCACAAAGTTTAGAGTGTCATTTTAACGTAGTTAAAATGACATTCAACACAGTGGACACAGGCTGCAGATTCAAGACAATACTCAGAAATTCTAAAGCCCAAAAAATTACATTGTGTAAGATGTTTGTGTGTGGGGCTGTGTTAATGGAAACAGAGCAACAGCTTATGTCCTTCCCCAGCGGCGACAAAACGCCATTATGTGTTGAGGGGGTTGGAAGTTCTCCCATCAGTTTGCCCAAAAAAATAAAACATTCCTTCTAGCTTACTCAATATAGTGTAATAAACCTATCATACAGTATTAAAGAAAAATAATAAAGAAATAACTATGGATTATTATAATAACAATCTTAGCAGTAAACAATAATTAAATGCTGAACAAACAAGCAGCAAATACTGTATAGATATATGTTAGAATGGGTTAACATTTCCATTAACAAAATAGAAGTGTTGACATGAAAATAAAATCCCGTTCCTCCGTTGTGTGTGTGTACGGGTCCAGGAGAGCGGCTGCAATAGCAGGGGATTACCCGTAAATCCGGTGGGGAAAAGAGCCGGATTTCAACGGTGGGGGGGAGGGGCAGCCCACGAGTTGAATACACAGAAATTCCAAAATAACCTTAATATATATATTAAGTGTAGGAGTTTTTTTTTTTATAATGTGGAAGTAAATGTTCAGGAAATGTTTTTAGTGTGTTGAGAAGCGGTAGCCTCCTCTCTCACAACCTCATTCCATAAAACTAGTCACTGCGGGTTATGTTTGAAGGTACATGTGTAGGAGAGAGAGAGAGAGAGAGAGTAAACATGCAGTCATTAGGTTCATGTATGCCTCTGATGAATGCTCTAATAATGTCTCTAGAGAAATCGTAGGGAGTAACACCTGCAGAATAATGTAAGGTTCATACAGGCTACAAGTGGCTCTCAGGCTCCTCCATCAGTCCGTCTCTGCCTTGATATGTGCTAGGCTGTGATGCAGTGAGTCACAGGTGTCCTTGACTCTCGCGATTATTTTCTCAACCTAGGTTATTTTATCGTGATTCACGACCGTCAGTAAAGTAACTATGACACTAACACGTCAACAGTGGGATTTGAGTGTCATAATTCCTTCTCATCTTCTTGGTGGCTTCCTACTTGTTTTTCTTCGTGCTGAAAAACACGTTCTCGCCATTACGAATCATTGCATTTATTGGTAGTAATCAGTTCTCTCTCCCTCTCTTTCTCTTTTTCTCAAGTTTTTGAGTCTTGACGCAGAATTAATGTTATCATGGGCACGAGTATGGCAGCAGTGTGCGCATGTGGGCTACCGCTAGCAACTAACAATCTATACCACAATGCAATTTGTATGGTACCGTATTTCATAGGTATGTACGCAGTAGAGTGGCTATACAGCAAGAACTAATTAAGCATACAATACAGCAACTCGATTCAAGTTGGCATCAACAATTTTGTATTGCGCGTCACTTTATTGA
Source organism: Cherax destructor (assembly GCA_009830355.1). NCBI lineage: Eukaryota > Metazoa > Arthropoda > Malacostraca > Decapoda > Parastacidae > Cherax > Cherax destructor. The sequence continues at coordinate 146,288 of WNWK01004151.1, forward strand.
GTTTTTGGCAAATTTTGTGACAGTATTTAAAAAAATGGGAAAGCCAAGGTCCCTTAAATTATAGGAGTGTTTCACTATCAAATCTGATAGAATATTTGGAAGAAACTTGATGAAAGACACCGAGTTTAAGGAAATTTTTCCAAGTGATGCAATCATGAGAGATGACTGCAGTTCAGTATATCATGTTATTGACCCAACCTGCATGTTAAGGAGCCGGCTATTACAGCATCTCTGTGAGTTATCTCAACGTGGTTGTTACCACACCTTAATCCAGCACAATATATGACCGCATGTATAAACCAGTTAATATATCCGACTTTAGCAAGATATATGACCACGGTTATATCTGAATTAATATATCCGACTCTAGCAAGATATTTGACCACGAGTATATCTAAATTAATATCCCCAGCTCTACCAATATATATAATAGTAATATATCCAGCTGTACCATGATATATAAGAATAATATATACTGCTCTACAGCGATGTATTTTTTCAAAAAACCGAGAGTATCCCACCAAGGCAGTGTGACCTAAAACGAAAGATTTTCTTTTTAAATTTAATAATTT
>WNWK01004152.1:0-15000 GCA_009830355.1 Cherax destructor
AGGGAACACACAAACAAGACACAACAAGCTGAAGACTCAGATGAGTCAAAGGGATGTTAGGAAACATTTCTTCAGCCACAGAGTAGTTAGGAAGTGGAATGGCTAGAGAAAGATATAGTGGAGGCAGGAACCAACATAGTTTTAAGACAAGGTATGATAAAGCTCATGGAGCAGGGAGAGCAGAGACCCAGTAGCAGACAGCGAAGAGGCGGGGCCAGGAGCTGAGTCTCGACCCCTGCAACCACAATTAGGTGAGTACAATTAGGTGAGTACACACATTCGGGGCCAGGAGCTATGACTCGACCCCTGCAACCACAACTAGGTGAGTACACACAGGAAGTGTATCTATAGCCATAGAGTTGTCAGGAAGTGGAACAGTCTGGAGAGTGATGTAGTGGAGGCAGGATCCATACATAGCTTTAAGAAGAGGTATGATAAAGCTCATGGAGCAGGGAGAGTGTGGACCTAGTAGCTACCAGAGAAGAGACGGAGCCAGGAGCTATGAATCGACCCTTGCAATTACAAATGGGCGAGTACACGAACACCCACACACAGGATTGCCCTGGTCACGTCACTGTCTCAGGTCATTAGTGACCATATACGTGACACAAAACCCAATTAACAAAACTTGTACTCTAGCACTGCGCCGCATCACGTGACCTCTTCCAACTTGGCTATACTATTCTCTTATTATCGACTCTCAGCCTTATTTAGGAAATAAGGCTGAGAAATAAAGCCTCTCACCGGTAAGATAGGTGCTGGTTCACCATGTGCCCGGAGCTCGGTTGCTAATGCGCTTAGCTCACACACTGAGGTCCGGAGGTTGACCCCCTGTACTGGTGGAAACAATAGGACGTGTTTCCTAAAGACATCTGCTGTCCATGTTGATCTATCAGTGAAATAGGTACCTGGGTGTTAGTCGACTGGTGTGGGTCGCATCCTGGGGACAAAATTGACCTAATTTGCCCGAAATGCTGAGCATAACAAGCGGCTTTCTGTATAGTAGTATGTCATTGATGTCAGCTAGGACTGTATACCTTGTACATGTACTTATAGAAATAAACATTATTATTATTATTATTATTATTATTATTATTATTATTATTATTATTATTATTATTATTATTATTATTATTATCATTATTATTATTATTATTATTATTATATAGCACCAGTAGGATAGAAGATGCTTAACCATATGTATATCCACCACAAGGCCTAGTCACAGACCGGGCCGCGGGGGTGTTGACCCTTGAAACCCTCTCCAGGTATACTCTAGGTATGTAAGTTCGGTAAGATACCCAGCAGGGGTCATGAAAGACGCTCTGGGTGAATATTAACCTTCACCGAGACAATATTTCTCTTGGAGACCAAGTTTTTTCAAGGCTATAGAGAGAACATATTAAGCACAGGTGTCTATAGTGGGGAGAGCAGGTGACGAGGAGTGGCGGGGTGCGAGAATGAGGTGAGGATGGCCCTGTGTGATCAGGAGCATGAGTCAGGGGTCCTGCCAACTGGAAATTTTCCTGACTAAGTGATGGTGTCTGTGGCGTGAATGAGAGCCGATTAAAGGCATTTTCCTGACTCCGTAATGATGCCTGTGGCATGACTGAGAGCAGATTCAAGGCATTTTCTTCCGCTCTGGTCTTCTTCCTCGGAGGAAGAAGCTCGCCCTGAGGGAATCCACGTGATGTGAAGCCGTGTTACGACGTATAAGACAACCGTTGTTGATATTATTGGTGGGACAAGCAAGCGTATGGGCAGATGTGCCTCTCACATCTCAACGCGGTTTTCACACATTGCGCCCAGGAGGCTCAAACATACGCATCGGTGAACACAAATAGACTTGCCTAAGGGATGACTTCAACAATGCCTGCACCGCACAGCGCAACCTTTCCCTCCACAATCGTCTCCCAAACTTCCAAAATGCCAAACATACGTCGCAAGTAGCTGTTGAGATTCAGTATCGCTCGAAACGCAGGCACTTACCTAAACCCATCCCAAGAAAAACCAGCCATCACTTATTGCCCCCTCTAGTCGATACATTTAAAAAAAAAAGAAGCATATATATATATCTCCAACAGACTTGCAGATTAACAGACCAACAAGCAAACAGACGGGCCGATAAACACACAGACGAAGCAACAATCACACCAACAAATAAGCCTGTAAAGAGACAAACAAGAAAACAGATCAATAAACCAATAATTCAGATCAGGCAACAGACCAACAATCAAAAATAAAACCAAACACAGCAACAGACTAACAAACAGGCTAGCGAAGAGGAAAAACAAATAAAGACAAACAGGCCAACAAACAGACGAACAGAGAAATCAACAGGCACAACAGTCTCTACTCTCAGCTCTTCACAGACCAGCAACTACAAAAAAAAGAAATATTACTCACAGTTGAAGTAATCGATAGATACCTAAAGTTTTACTTTGTGTGTGTGTGTGTGTGTGTGTGTGTGTGTGTGTGTGTGTGTGTGTGTGTGTGTGTGTGTGTGTGTGTGAGCTAGATATCATGTCTCCTCTCACACACTCTCTTTATCCTCTTTCCTCACCTCCACTCGTTATTGTTTCTGCTGCCTCACTTATTTTCCTTTCCTTTCCCAGTCATTATCACGCCCTCATCCTTTCCTTCCAGTTATCGAGGCAGATATCTGCGCGATATCTTATCAGGTAAACATTCCGTTATCTGTCGATATCATCCTCCAGGGAAAATGTCCTCAACACGGCGATACTAAAATACTTTTCTTATTCCTGAGTGCCTGAAGACGTGTCGTCAAGCGTCGAAACGTGCTCTAAAAAAACGTTGGCAACACTTGAAAGATAAAGTAGCTCTTATATACACTGACGAGAACGTTTCGCGCACACTTGGATTTTATCAGTAACTAGATGAACCCCCCCCCCTTTTTTTTTCTCCCGAAACGTTGTCGATAAAGCCCACTGTATTGGGCGAAATGTTGTCGTTCAAGGTCACTGGGCTAGCGAAACGTTGTGGTTAATAGAGGTTACCCTGTATTAAATTGTTATTTACTCAATCTTGTCGATATTTGTATACCATTAACGTTCCACTTAGTTATTTTAATTAACGTCATTAGGAACACGAATATCTCTTAAGAGAACACACTGGTATACTCCCAGCAGGTACTGGAGTGTCTTACACACAGGACGAGTCTATATGCACACAACGAGAGGTATACACATCTCAGTGTATATACACACATCGAGATATATATCTCAGTGTATATACACACACCGAGATATACACATCTCAGTGTATATACACACACCGAGATATACACATTTCAGTGTATATACACACACCTAGAGATATACAAATCTCAGTGTATATACACACACCTAGAGATATACACATCTCAGTGTATATACACACACCGAGATATACACATCTCAGTGTATATACACACACCTAGAGATATACACATCTCAGTGTATATACACACACCGAGATATACACATCTCAGTGTATATACACACACCTAGAGATATACACATCTCAGTGTATATACACACATCGAGATATACACATTTCAGTGTATATACACACACCTAGAGATATACACATCTCAGTGTATATACACACACCTAGAGATATACACATCTCAGTGTATATACACACACCGAGATATACACATCTCAGTGTATATACACACACCTAGAGATATACACATCTCAGTGTATATACACACACCGAGATATACACATCTCAGTGTATATACACACACCTAGAGATATACACATCTCAGTGTATATACACACATCGAGATATACACATTTCAGTGTATATACATACACCTAGAGATATACACATCTCAGTGTATATACACACACCTAGAGATATACACATCTCAGTGTATATACACACACCGAGATATACACATCTCAGTGTATATACACACACCTAGAGATATACACATCTCAGTGTATATACACACACCGAGATATACACATTCAGTGTATATACACACACCTAGAGATATACACATCTCAGTGTATATACACACACCAGAGATATACACATCTCAGTGTATATACACACACCTAGAGATATACACATCTCAGTGTATATACACACACCTAGAGATATACACATCTCAGTGTATATACACACACCGAGATATACACATCTCAGTGTATATACACACACCTAGAGATATACACATCTCAGTGTATATACACACACACTCAGAGATATACACATCTCAGTGTATATACACACACCTGAGATATACACATCTCAGTGTATATACACACACCTAGAGATATACACATCTCAGTGTATATACACACACCAGAGATATATACATCTAGTGTATATACACACACCAAGATATATACATATCTAGTGTATATACACACACCAGAGATATACACATATCAGTGTATATACACACACCGAGATATACACATCTCAGTGTATATACACACACCTAGAGATATACACATCTCAGTGTATATACACACACCGAGATATACACATCTCAGTGTATATACACACACCTAGAGATATACACATCTAAGTGTAGATGAATGGTTCAGAGAACCGACAGGTTGATAAATTAGACACATATGCAACACTTGGGTATCTTTATTGAGGAAACGTTTCGCCACACAGTGGCTTCATCAGTCCAATACAAAGGAGAATGGTGAAGAACAGGAGGAGTTTGAGGTAATTAGTCCCTCAACCTTGAATCGATGTAATCAGTCGATCAGTCTTGTGTATATACTCCAAGTGTATATACACTTCTCAGTGTATATACACTGTGAGATGGTTGGGTAGTGGGGGAGGGGGAAGGGGTTTGAAGCCTATCGACTACACTAGAGTCGTGGAGACTGCACCTCACCTTTCCACACCCAGACAAGAATGCTGTTCGTCCCTAAATTAGGGATTTAATGAAGCTCTCAGCGTGTGTGCGTATATACACGCACCGTGAGATATACACCTCTCAGTGTATATACATTTATATATCCCGGGATGATTAGCATTTGCAAAACATTTTTCATACACATTTAATTTGAAAAGAGAACCGCGGGGGAAGTTTTGTGTAAGGCTAAATTTAATGAACAATGTTGACGAGGTAGAACCAGAGAATAAAGGAGATAGAACCAGAGAATAAGGGAGATAGAACCAGAGAATAAAGGAGATAGAACCAGAGAATAAAGGAGATAGAACCAGAGAATAAGGGAGATAAAACTAGAGAATAAAGAAGATAGAACCAGAGAATAAAGGAGATAGAACCAGAGAATAAAGAAGATACAACCAGAGAATGAGATAGAACCAGAGAATAAGAGAGATACAACCAGAGAATAAGGGAGATACAACCAGAGAATAAGGAAGATACGACCAGAGAATAAGGGAGATACAACCAGAGTATAAGGGAGATACAACCAGAGAATAAGGGAGATACAACCAGAGAATAAGGGAGATACGACCAGAGAATAAGGGAGATACGACCAGAGAATAAGGGAGATACAACCAGAGAACAAGGGAGATACAACCAGAGAATGAGATACAACCAGAGAATAAGGGAGATACAACCAGAGAATAAGGGAGATACAACCAGAGAATAAGGGAGATACAACCAGAGAATAAGGGAGATACAACCAGAGAATGAGATAGAACCAGAGAATAAGGGAGATAGAACCAGAGAATAAGGGAGATAGAACCAGAGAATAAGGGAGATACAACCAGAGAATGAGATACAACCAGAGAATAAGGGAGATAGAACCAGAGAATAAGGGAGATAGAACCAGAGAATAAGGGAGATAGAACCAGAGAATAAGGGAGATACAACCAGAGAATGAGATAGAACCAGAGAATAAGGGAGATACAACCAGAGAATAAGGAGATACGACCAGAGAATAAGGAGATACAACCAGAGAATAAGGAAGATACAACCAGAGAATAAGGGAGATACAACCAGAGAATAAGGGAGATACGACCAGAGAATAAGGGAGATACAACCAGAGAATAAGGGAGATACGACCAGAGAATAAGGGAGATACAACCAGAGAATAAGGGAGATACGACCAGAGAATAAGGGAGATACAACCAGAGAACAAGAGAGATACGACCATAGAATAAGGGAGATACAACCAGAGAATAAGGGAGATAGAACCAGAGAATAAGGGAGATAGAACCAGAGAATAAGGGAGATAGAACCAGAGAATAAGGGAGATAGAACCAGAGAATAAGGGAGATACAACCAGAGAATGAGATAGAACCAGAGAATAAGGGAGATACAACCAGAGAATAAGGGAGATACGACCAGAGAATAAGGGAGATACAACCAGAGAATAAGGAAGATACAACCAGAGAATAAGGGAGATACAACCAGAGAATAAGGGAGATACGACCAGAGAATAAGGGAGATACAACCAGAGAATAAGGGAGATACGACCAGAGAATAAGGGAGATACAACCAGAGAATAAGGGAGATACGACCAGAGAATAAGGGAGATACAACCAGAGAACAAGGAGATACGACCAGAGAATAAGGGAGATACAACCAGAGAATAAGGGAGATACGACCAGAGAATAAGGAGATACAACCAGAGAATAAGGAAGATACAACCAGAGAATAAGGGAGATACAACCAGAGAATAAGGGAGATACGACCAGAGAATAAGGGAGATACAACCAGAGAATAAGGGAGATAGAACCAGAGAATAAGGGAGATAGAACCAGAGAATAAGGGAGATAGAACCAGAGAATAAGGGAGATACAACCAGAGAATAAGGGAGATACAACCAGAGAATGAGATAGAACCAGAGAATAAGGGAGATACAACCAGAGAATAAGGGAGATACGACCAGAGAATAAGGGAGATACAACCAGAGAATAAGGAAGATACAACCAGAGAATAAGGGAGATACAACCAGAGAATAAGGGAGATACAACCAGAGAATAAGGGAGATACGACCAGAGAATAAGGGAGATACGACCAGAGAATAAGGGCGATACGACCAGAGAATAAGGGAGATACAACCAGAGAATAAGGGAGATACAACCAGAGAATAAGGGAGATAGAACCGGATAATTACCGTGATCAACAGACCCTCAGTCATGTTGTGAAGGAGAGCTGCGTCTGCGCACTGGGGTAGAGGAACAGAGGCCCTGTGCTGCTCCACGTTTTTGCTGACACGGACATCGTTTCGCTCATGGCTCAGTGGTAGCGCCTTCCGCTCAAAACCGAAGGACCAAGATTCAATCATGAGCGTTGGGTGAATAAGAAACATGTATAGCACTTAAGTGTCTTTATTGCCCAACAGGTGGTCAGTCCCTTATCCTTGATTGAAGGTGGTCAGTCCCTTATCCTTGATTGAAGGTGGTCAGTCCCTTATCCTTGATTGAAGGTGGTCAGTCCCTTAGTCTTAACTGAAGATGGTCATTTCCTTTGCCATGATGGGTGGTCAGTCACTTAGCCTCAATAAAAAGATGGTCACTTCCTTAACCTTGATTGAAAGTGTTTACTCTTTTAGCCTTAATAGAAGGTGGTCAGTCCCTTTGCCCGACAAGGTATCAGTCCCTTAGCTTTGATAGAAGATAATCAAGTCCCTCAGTCTTGACTGAAAGTGTTCAGAACGAGCCGAAAGCAAAAGGCATTAGGAAGGAGACCATATACTGGAGCCAAAAAAAAAAAAAATGAGGTGCAGCAATTGGAGATGGCATCACAGGGGAGCGGGGACCACTAGTGTCAATAATAACATAATAATTGTCTAACCATAATATCTTGGTTCATACGATATCTTCCTCATTTATATTTTTAAACAATTTATAACCTATAACCATGATCTTCTTTCTCTAGTGGGCCCCGCCCATTTGTAACGCCGTCTCCGACTGCTACCTATTGCTTCTAGCTCAGGTATATAGTGTCGGTCCTGATACCTCCGTGTATACAGCAGTAAGGCCAGACTCACATTACTACTCAAGAATTATATATCATTGTTTTCACCGGCTCCGCGCTAGTTCTAATACCTCAGTAACACTCGTTTTTCTCTCTTTACGGTCTGTTTTGTTAATTAAAAGCAGGAGAGAGAGAGAGAGAGAGAGAGAGAGAGAGAGAGAGAGAGAGAGAGAGAGAGAGAGAGAGAGAGAGAGAGAGAGAGAGAGAGAGCTACGAAGTGCTGCTTCTCTCTCTCTCTCTTTTTACACAGGGTTTTACAAGGTTAGGTTAAGGTACCTAACTTTATTTACAAGCTAAGAGCTGTTACCCACATCAACTCTCTCTCTCTCTCTGTCTCTCTTTCTCTCTCTGTCTCTCTTTCTCTCTCTCTCTCTCGCCAAAGTTCCCGTTGCGAGGATGGTCGTCAGCAGAGTTTAGTGTTCGTCTCAGAAGTTTGTTGCTGCCAACTTTTACATTACATGCGGGTTGTTGCTCGTGTTTTTATTCCCTGAGACTTGTAAATTAAGGTCAGGCAATCTTCACTGAGGAAATGGCTCGCTCTATTAGTTGTAATGAAGAAAGAGAGAGAGAGAGAGAGAGAGAGAGAGAGAGAGAGAGAGAGAGAGAGAGAGAGAGAGAGAGAGAGAGAGAGAGAGAGAGAGAGAGAGAGAGAAAACACTTAAAACGAAGACTTGATAAAGCTCTACACAGCGAAGCAGTGTCAAAATAGAGTCTGTGGCTTTTGTTGATTACTTTAAGCGGTACATCACAAGGAGGGTGAGGTGCCTTGATGCCGGTGAGGGGAGGGGGCTCTTGATGCAGGTGACGGGGCTCTTGATGTCGGTGATGTGGGCTCTTGATGTCGGTGATGTGGGCTCTTGATGCCGGTGACGGGGGCTCTTGATGCTAAGAGTTGAACTTCGTCTCTCTCTCTCTCTCTTTCTCTCTGCTTTCCTCCCCTTCCTTGGATCGAACCTGATTGCCTCCTACCACCCTAAAAATGATGATTATGACGATGATGATAATAATGAGATGATGATAATGATGATGATGATTCGTTGTTTAATTTATTATGTTTGGAGCCTATGTTATTTTCACAAGGGAGCGCTAAACCCGAATAGGTCATACTTGAGGCTTATAGACTAACAGCAGGAAAGCTTTCATCCAGAAAAAATAGTTTATTATTATTATTATTATTATTATTATTATTATAGTAGTAGTAGTAGTAGTAGTAGTAGTAGTAGTAGTAGTAGTAGTAGTAGTAAGCTATTAGCTTATGCAGCTCCTGAGAAAGGCAAATGTGAGGCCAACAGACTCGACGCAAGAAGGGGTAGGGATGGGGGTCGGGGGAAAGCAGCTCCAATTCCCTGCATCAGGAGCTCTTCACTGGCATCAAGGTTATTCATGGTGAAGGCTCTTAAGGATTTTTCACCACCATCCCTTCATACATCATCTATCTTATGTCTTACACTCTTGCTACTAGTATAGTAAGCCTTAAAGGAGCTTCCCTCTGCTGCCCTCTGCTGCCCTCTGCTGTGTCCCTCTGCTGTGTCCCTCTGCTGTGTCCCTCTGCTGCCCTCTGCTGTGTCCCTCTGCTGCCCTCTGCTGTGTCCCTCTTTGTTGACCAGTTCCATTGTCTTGAATTGTTACTTTTTGATGAATAATGTCTTTTACACATATCCCTGAGGTATCCTGGTAATATCTGCTGGTTTCAACCCTCCTGCTGCAACATGTCTGCTTCACACACACACACGATGAAGGAAGAAGAAAGCGTGAAGGAAGAAGGAAGCGTGAAGGAACAAGGAAGCGTGAAGGAACAAGGAAGCGTGAAGGAACAAGGAAGCATGAAGGAAGAAGGAAGCGTGAAGGAAGAAGGAAGCGTGAAGGAAGAAGGAAGCGTGAAGGAAGGAGGAAGCGTGTAGGAACAAAAAAGCTTTCAAAAATTACAAATGCATTTAGAATTCACTGGAATTAACGAAACATTAACAGGAAACGCAGTTATACAAGATATTTTTTTTGAGAGTCGTAAAGCGCTGAAATCAGTCCCAAAAACTTTAAACCAATTAAAGCACCAAAAAAAAAATAATATGAAAATAGCGTCCAAAACTTGGGGAACTGAAATTGTCTTAGCGAGTGAAGTGAAATATATTACCTGACACGAAAACATTTTGTATAAATCAATTAAGTTCTGAGGGCGTATTTTTTCCCCAAGAATTTTTAATGAAGATTTGATGGAGCGTAACTCCTCATGGCAACATTTATAGACGTAAAAATAAATATATATATAAAAAACTGTAAGGCTATAATGGTAGAAGTTTGTATAGATTTTATGAGAATTCTGTAAGAATTTGAAACTACTTTTAAAAGGTGTACACAGAGACGGGCCGTAGCAACTCGTAGCCGCCCAGAGAGTGGCGGTGTAGCCTAGTCAGTTTTTTTTTTTTTTTTTGACAATAGGTGTGTAGCCTTGACCTGCATTGTGTCACAACTGTTCCTCCTGGGACGAACACTTTTGTTCTCTCACTGTGCTGGTGAGTAAGTGTTCCTTCCTGGGATGAACACCTTTGTCACCATCCTATCACTCACCATCCCGTCACTGTCACCATCTCGTCACTGTCACCATCCCGTCACTGTCACCATCTCGTCACTGTCACCATCCCGTCACTGTCACCATCTCGTCACTGTCACCATCCCGTCACTGTCACCATCTCGTCACTGTCACCATCCCGTCACTGTCACTATCCCATCACTGTCACCATCCCGTCACTGTCATCTGTGCTGGTGAGTAAGTGTTCCTTCCTGGGATGAACACCTTTGTTCTCACTGTGCTGGACACAACCTGTGAGATGTGTCCACCACCAACACTACCACCTCTTTCACAACCCTCACCACCGCCACCACTATTATCAACACCTCATCCACAACGATCACCACCACCACTGCCTGTACGACCACCACATCAAATACCACCATCACCACTACACCAACCACAGCCGTCACTACCATTACCACAACCCCCATCACATCAGTCACAACCCCAACCATCACATCAGTCACCGTCACCACAATCACCACAGCAGCAACAACTATCATCACAAACATCAATCACATTACTCCCCACCAAACTCCATAACCACAACCACCAACATAGCCATCATATTAATCACCACCACAGCAATCAAAATCAGCACAACCACCATCACATCAACCACCACTACCACCATTGTAACCTTGGTCTGTGGAAATCATCAATCAGGACGAAGCGCTAAACCCTTGTGGATCATTAAGCATGAGGAGCACTGGAGGCTAGAGCCTCCGTCCACTAATCTCGGCCAGGCAGCTGCTCAGGCCATAATGAGGAATTTATCTCTAAAATGAGAGAGATCTCATTTCAGTACCATATCATTATTGTTTTAGATGTGGCATTGACGAAGCGCTATACCTATCCATCCCTGATCACGAGGTAATCAGGGATGGACAGCTAAAATTCCTTGGATGTGCCGGGTTCCAATCCTGGGCTAGACGTTGTGGGTAAATTCCTCTACCCCTTCTGCCCCTATTCGCCTATCACTGAATAGATGTCTAGGAGTTAGTTGACCGATGTGGGTCGTATCCTTGGGGAGGGGACTTGACGACCACAACGGCAATAACTCCCACTGCTTTCTCTAGTTAACCTGGGATGGATAGTTGGTTTATTACGTTTAAAGCCTATCAATTACACGAGGGTCACCTGTACACCACCAGTCAAGGATACTTTAATACCCTAATTTGGGTTTATTGTTTAGTTTCAGTGCATATACCCTGAGAGACATGTACCTCTCGGTGTATTTAACACTGATGTCCTAATATTAACCCTCAGGGGTTAATTATAATCAGGAGAGTCTTCGTCGTCTGGTCCATCAGTTACACCTGAAAGTAAACTAGGAAGTTATCAAGGGCAGCTTGCGTCTGACACTCTCATTTGCTTACGGTTTTTTTTTTGTTTATTTTGGCTGTATCGTGTACCTTTTTTTCAAAACTCATCCATGATTTATTTAATACAAGTAATGGCATTTCGGACCCCGTTCACTATGTAGTAACGACTTGACAATGCTCCTGGAGAGCGAAACGTTGCCACAATAAAATGTCGCATTAGTTGCACTTGTGACCTTTTTACCTAACACGTTCACTATGCCCTGAACACCGCTTTTTTTTTTAATAGACTGAGGATCGAGCCTCCACCACTCCTTGCACTGGATGACCACACGGGTTAAGAGCTCCTTTGATCTACACATATTTAGACATAAATATTTCGTTCTCACCGCATTTCAAAACATCTGAACCCCAGGAAATTATCTTAATGCATTTGAGTGACACTCTCAGATGAATCCTTTATAAACATAATTGGATGCTTTCAGACCACAGATGGACACTCTACATAACTGAACACGTTCATTCTACAGATGGACACTCTCTGCATAATAGTAAATAAACTACGATAATTATCATTATATTCGAGGGGAAGCGATAAACCAGTAGGGGGTCATACAGCGACTAGAGGATGGGAGGTAACCAGATTTGATGAGAGGAAAGGAAAGGTAGCTCTAGTTCCTTAAATCAAGAGCCTCATTTACCTGTTGTCGTCTGGGAGGGTCATCGCCCCCGCTCCCCGGTCCTAAACCAGACTTAAGGAGAAAAAAGTATATGAAATATAAATAAAACTAAAAGAGAAAAATATTATAATATTTTAAAGCAAGATTGATGTTTACATAATGTATACCTAGTGAAGATAGACCCCTGGTTGTCTTCAAGAGGGAGCTGGGATGATACCTAAAGTCGGTAGGTTGATCACCATGCCCAGCCCTTCTAGGGCAGGGTAGGTGCCAAGGCTGGAGCTTGCTACTATCTGCGGCTCGCAAGCCTACCCTTCCCGTCAGCCTCTTTGGGGCGGGGAAGGTGGCAGACCAGAGGGGCCTAGCAACTATCTACCTACCTGCCTTGTGCTTATGGGCGAATATGGCTAGGCCTGGGACCAGTTGGTCCCGCCGCTGAGGGGTACCCCTCCCATGGGAGACTTAGGTCTCTGCTACTCCCACGCCAGGGAGCCGGAGCCGGGTCGCCATCTGGTAAAGACCCGGGCCGGGAGATTCCCGGTGAATCAACACCTCCTCCTCCTAAAGTCGGTGTCTGATCGGCCGGGCTGTGGTTCTTACGTTGGACTACGTGAGGCCAGCAGTAACAGCCTGGTTGATCAGGCCCTGCTCCACCGTGAGGCCTGGTCGTGGACCGGACCGCAGGGGCGTTGATCCCTGGAATACCCTCCAGGTAGACAAGAATTACATGCAAAATATTTGTAGAAAACGACGCGAGAGCCTAACCTTACCTAACCTAACCTAACCTTACCTTACCTAACCAAACCTAACCTAACCTAACCTTACCTAACCTAACCTTACCTAACCTAACCTAACCTTACCTAACCTAACCTAACATAACCTAACCTAACCTAACCTAACCTAACCTAACCTTACCTTACCTTACCTAACCTAACCTTACCTAACCTAACCTAACCTAACCTTACCTAACCTAACCTAACCTTACCTAACCTAACCTAACCTAACCTAACCTAACCTTACCTAACCTTACCTTACCTAACCTAACCTAACCTTACCTAACCTAACCTAACCTAACCTTACCTAACCTAACCTAACATTACCTAACCTAACCTAACCTAACCTTACCTAACCTAACCTAACCTTACCTAACCTAACCTAACCTAACCTAACCTTACCTAACCTAACCTAACCTAACCTTACCTAACCTAACCTAACCTAACCTAACATAACCAAACCTAACCTTACCTAACCTAACCTTACCTAACCTAACCTAACCTAACCTTACCTAATCTAACCTATCCTAACCTTACCAACTAACCTTACAACCTAACCTTAACCTAACCTAACCTTACCTAACCTAACCTACACCTAACCTAACCTAACCTACCTAACCTCAACCTAACCACCAACCTAACCTACCTAACCTCAACCTAACCTAACCTTACCTAACCTAACCTAACCTAACCAACCTAACTTAACCTACCTAACCTAACCTTACCTAACCTAACCTTACCTTACCTAACCTAACCTAACCTAACCTTACCTAACCTAACCTAACCTTACCTAACCTAACCTAACCTAACCTTACCTAACCTAACCTAACTTAACCTTATCTAACCTAACCTTACCTAACCTAACCTTACCTAACTCTAACCTACCTAACATAACTAACCTAACGTTACCTAACCTAACCTAACCAAACCTTACCTAATCTAACCTAACCTAACCTAACCTTACCTTACCTAACCTAACCTAACATTACCTAACAAAACCTAACCTTACCTAACCTAACCTTACCTAACCTAACCTAACCTAACCTAACCTAACCTTACCTAACCTAACCTATACCTAACTACACTAACCTAACCTTACCTAACCTTAACCTAACCTAACCTAACCTAACCTAACCTAACCTACTCTAACCTAACCTAACCTAACCTTACCTAACCAACCTAACCTTACCTAACCTAACTCCAACCTAACCTCTCAACTAACCTAACCTGACACCTACCTAACCTAACCTAACCTACACCTTACATAACCAACCTGACCTAACTGAACCTAACCTACCTAACCCTACCTGACCTACCCTAACCCTTACCTAACCTAACCTAACCTTACCTAACCTAACCACCTAATCCTAACCTAACCTAACCTACCTAACCTAACCTAACCTAACCTATACCTAACCTAACCTAACCTAACCTAACTTCTAACCTTACCTAACCTAACCTAACCTTACCTACCCTAACCTTACCTAACCTATCCTAACCTAACCTTACCTAACCTAACCTAACCTTACCTAACCTAACCTTTACCTAACCTAACCTAACCTAACCTTACCTAACCTAACCTAACATTACCTAACCTAACCAAACCTAACCTAACCTAACCTAACTTTACCTAACCTAACCTAACCTAACCTTACCTAACCTAACCTAACCTTACCTAACCTTACCTAACCTAACCTAACCTAACCTTACCTAACCTAACCTA
>WNWK01004152.1:17500-141239 GCA_009830355.1 Cherax destructor
TCAACACAACACAACTCGACACGACACAACAACACAACACAACACAACTCGACACGACACAACTCAACTCGACACGACACGACACGACACAACACAACTCGACACGACACGACACACCACAACTCAACTCGACACGACACGACACACCACAACTCAACACAACTCGACACGACACAACATAACACAACTCAACACAACACAACACGACACAACACGACACGACACAACACACAACTCAATACAACACAACACGACACAACATAACACAACTCAACACAACACGACACGACACAACATAACACAACTCAACTCAACTCAACACAACTCGACACGACACAACACACAACTCAACACAACACAACACGACACAACACGACACGACACAACACGACACAACACGACACGACACGACACAACAATAATTACAATGCAGTATGTTCACCATCCAACAACATATTTTTGCATCTGGTATCATCCCAGAAATATTAAGTGGGGTTATTATCACCGTTATGTGACTGCATTAATATAGAGGCGCTAAATCCGGAGGGGCCAGCGCCTGGAGAGTGGGGGGTTATCAGGTTTGATCCAAGGCAGGGAGGACAGATATAACTCTATCAAACTGCGTGAACATGATCATGCAAGAACTAACGTGCACAGTTGAACGCACGCACAAAAGCATGTGCGCACTAATGCATAAGCACACGTGCGAACGCATGAGCTCGCACGTACGAAGGCATAAGCGCACGTACGAACGCATGAGCGAGCGCACGTGCCCACGTACAAACGCATGAGCGCACGTACGAACGCATGAGCGCACGTACAAACGCAAGAGCGCACGCACGAACGCACGTACGAACGCATGAGCGCACGTACAAACGCAAGAGCGCACGCACGAACGCATGAGCGCACGTGCGAACGCATGAGCGCATGCACGAACGCACGCACGAGCGCACGCACGAACGCAAGCGCAAGCGCATGAGCGCACGCACGAATGCACTTGCCGTCATATTCCGACGAATTAAATGCCCCCTCATTTTTACAGTCATAAAAAAGTGCTAAACCCGTATGGGTTATAGAGTGCCACACTTCACTGTGACGTTACGATGATTATATCATTCGTATACAACTATTATGATCGTGAACCGCTAAACCCGCACGGTTCGTACTGGACTATAATACAGTATAGATTCCAATTATTACTAGTAGTATTAACAATAATATAATTGTTATTATTCACAATAATAATAATAATAATAATAATATAATAATAATAATAATAATAATAATAATTAATAATAATAATAATAATAAATAATTAATATTAATAATAATTAATAATAATAATAATTAATAATAATAATAATAATAATAATTAATAATAATAATTATAATTATATAATTACTATTCACAAGGAAAACGCTAAACTGGTAGGGGTCACGCAGCGCCAGGGGTATGGAAGAGGACAATTGTTTCCCTGACGCGGGTCTTAGTCATATGATGACCCACAGCTGGAGCTTTTGGTCATCTGACCGAGGCCTTCCGCTGGCTTACCGGTTCACCCCTTTAAAAATTATTGTCATAGTTATAACCATTTAGTAGTAAGCCAGTCAGTGTGGCTTTAGGGAGGAGGGGGGAAGAGGGCACTCAGATCCCGCCCCCAGGATGCCACCCACGACAGCAGGTCTTCAGGAGAGACTTGCACGCACCATTCGTCGCATCCCCGCCCAAGATTGAACCCGGGTTACTTTGGTTGTTGGCCGAACACGACGACGCCACCACCACGGAGCTGCCACATACCTCCAGGAATGGGGGGTTCGGGGGGGGTTAAAGCCTATCGACTACTACATTAATTAAGTATGCACCGTAACCTTTTGACCAGACAAGAATACTTCAATACCTTGAATAGGGATTAAAGTAAAACTCCCAGCATATATACGCTGAGAGTATATACGCTGAGAGTATATACGCTGAGAGTATATACGCTGAGAGTATATACGCTGAGAGTATATACGCTGAGAGTATATACGCTGAGAGTATATACGCTGAGAGTATATACGCTGAGAGTATATACGCTGAGAGAAATACACCTCTCAGGGCATGTATTCTCGGTACCTCCAGAGATGATAGTAACAATAGTAACTAATAATAATAATAATAATAATAATAATAATAATAATAATAATAATAATAATAATAATAATAATAATAATAATAATAATAATAAATCAGATTAAGTGCTAAACCCAGAAGGGTCATAGATCGCTGCACCTCCAATAGACGTTCAGTAAAGCCGTGAATAAAGCACAAGTAAAATAAGTTGTGTGAGTGCAATAAAGATGTATCCGGCGAGGCACTCAGGCTTATCACACTAACATCCCGTTTTCTCTTATATTCACCGTTTTCTCTGATTAATAATTTCCTGATATGCTTAAAAAAATACTTAACCGAAAAGACGATGTACTCACCTACTTGTGGTTGCAGGGGTCGAGACTCATCTCTTGGCCCTGCCTCTTCACTGACCGCTACTGGGTTCTCTCTCCATGAGCTTTATCATACCTCGTCTTAAAACTATGTATGGTTCCTGCCTCCACTACATCACTTGCCAGATTATTCCACTTCCTGACAACTCTATGGCTGAAGAAATACTTCCTAACATGTGTATGTATATATATATATATATATATATATATATATATATATATATATATATATATATATATATATATATATATATATACATGTTTGAAGTATTCTAACTTATATATATATATATATATATATATATATATATATATATATATATATATATATATATATATATATACATATATATATATATATACATCATATATATATATATATATATATATATATATATATATATATATATATATATATATATATATATATATATATATAAGAGAGAGAGAGAGAGAGAGAGAGAGAGGTTCTTTCCTATTGGTTTGAGAAAGCCTCGGGTCATAGTGAAGGAGTTAGTCAAGAGACTCATGGGTGAAACTGAGGACACAAAATCAGCTAGTTTTCTCTTCCAGGGTCTAGCTCAGTGTTGTAGCTCAGCGTTAGTTTAATATCTTTATTGTGCAACCTATACCCAGGGTGTGGGGCCATGGTTCCTTGATAATGTGAGAAGTCACGAAAGCGCTTGGAATTTCGCTATGTTTTCACAGTGGTTGTTCTGCATATTGTGATATCACCTGTTTACTGTGATCTTACTGCAGAAGTTTGTGGTTATAGGAAAGTGGGTGCGGGAGGGAAGAAGAGCGATTGGTGGAATGATGATGTAAAGAGAGAAAAAGTTAGCATATGAGAGGTTTTTACAAAGTAGAAGTGATGCAAGGAGGGAGGAGTATATGGAGAGAAAAAGACAGGTTAAGAGAGTGGTGAAGCAATGTAAAATGATAGCAAATGAGAGGGTGGGTGTGATGTTATCAACAAATTTTGTTGAAAATAAGAAAAAGTTTTAGAGTAAGATTAATAAGTTGAGAAAGCCTAGGGAAAGAATGGATTTGTCAGTTAAAAATAGGAGAGGAGAGTTATTAAATGGAGAGTTAGAGGTATCGGGAAGATGGAGGGAATATTTTGAGGAATTGTTAAATGTTGATGAAGACAGGGAAGCTGTGTTTCGTGTATAGGGCAAGGAGGAATAACATCTTGTAGGAGTGAGGAAGAGTCAGTTGTGAGTGTGGGGAAAGTTCGTGAGGCAGTGAGTAGAATGAAATGGGTAAAGCAGCTGGGATTGATGGAATAAAAATAGAAATGTTAAAGGCAGGTGGGGATATAGTTTTGGAGTGGTTAGTATTTTTATTTAATAAATGTATGGAAGAGGGTAAGGTACCTAGGGACTGGCAGAGAGCATGTATAGTTCCTTTGTATAAAGGCAAAGGGGAGAAAAGAGAGTGTAAAAATTATAGGGGAATAAGTCTGTTGAGTATACCTGGTAAAGTATATGGTAGAGTTATTATTGAAAGAATTAAGAGTAAGACGGAGAGCAGGATAGCAGATGAACAAGGAGGCTTTAGAAAGAGTAGGGGGTGTGTAGACCAAGTGTTCGCAGTGAAACATATAGGTGAACAATATTTAGATAAGGGTAAAGAGGTGTTTGTGGCATTTATGGATTTGGAAAAGTCATATGATAGGGTGGATAGGGGGGCAATGTGGCAGATGTTGCAAATGTATGGAATAGGAGGTAGGTTATTGAAAGCGGTGAAAAGTTTTTACGAGGATAATGAGTCTCAGGTTAGAGTATGTAGACGAGAGGGAGATTATTTCCAAGTAAAAGTAGGCCTTAGACAGGGATGTGTGATGTCACCATGGTTGTTCAATATATTTATAGATGGAGTTGTAAGAGAAGTAAATGCTCGGGTGTTGGCAAGAGGTATGGGGTTAAAAGATAAAGAATCTAACACAAAGTGGGAGTTGTCACAGTTGCTCTTTGCTGATGACACTGTGCTTTTGTGGGATTCTGAAGAGAAGTTGCAGAGGTTGGTGGATGAGTTTGGTTGGGTATGTAAAAAGAAGGAAATTAAAAGTGAATATAGGAAAGAGTAAGGTGATGAGGATAACAAAAAATTAGATAACAGAAGATTGGATATCAGATTGGAGGGAGAAAATATGGAGGAGGTAAATGTGTTCAGATATTTGGGAGTGGATGTTTCAGCAGATGGGTCTATGAAGGATGAGGTGAATCATATAATTAACGAGGGGAAAAAGGTAAGTGGTGCACTGAAGAGCTTGTGGAGACAGAGAACTTTATCCATGAAAGCAAAGAGAGGAATGTATGAGAGTATAGTTATACCAATACTCTTATATGAGTGGGAGACATGGGTTGTGAATGTTGCAACAAGGAGAAGGCTGGAGGCAGTGGAGATGTTATGTCTGAGGTCAATGTGTGGTGTGAATATAATGCAGAGAATCCGTAGTTTGGAGATTAGGATGAGGTGTGGGATTACCAAAACTATTATCCAGAGGGCTGAGGAGGGGTTATTGAGATGGTTTGGACATGTAGAGAGGATGGAACGAAATAGAATGACTTCGAGTGTATAAATCTGTAGTGGAGGGAAGGCGGGGTAGGGTTCGGCCTAGAAATGGTTGGAGGGAGGGGGTAAAAGAAGGTTTTTGTGTGCGAGGGGCTTGGACTTCCAGCAGGCGTGCGTGAGCGTGTTGGATAGGAGCGAATGGAGACAAATGGTTTTTAGGACTTGACGTGCTGTTGGAGTGTGAGCAAAGTAAAATTTATGAAGGGTTTCAGGGAAACCGGCAGGCCGGACTTGAGTCCTGGAGATGGGAAGTACAGTGTCGGCACTCTGAAGGAGGGGTGTTAATGTTGCAGTTTTGTAGCTGTAGTGTAAGCACGCCTCTGGCAAGACAGTGATGGAGTGAATGATGATGAAAGTTTTTCTTTGTCGGGCCACCCTGCCTTGGTGGGAAACGGCCTGTGTTTATATATATATATATATATATATATATATATATATATATATATATATAAAATATATATATATATATATATAATATATATTTCCCTGCAAACAGGTAGAAAATACAAATATCCCAGTGGAAGTAAATCACTTCGACTTTTTTGGGGGGGTTATCCTATGTAATTTGCATATATTTTACTATGTATGATAATTGTACTTATGTGTACCTGTACCTAACTAAACTTTTTGACACCTGTCATACCAATGTTTAGAAAGACGGGAAGCGCTAAACCCTTCAGGGTCATACAGCACCCGGGGAAATGAGAGGCTTTGAGGTTTGTTTGGAGGAAGAGGAGGGTAGCTCCACTACCTGGAATCAAGACACCATGCTAGCCACACAGGGGGAGTTCACCAGGTACTAGTATATTTAGGCACAGGTACACGTGACTACAATGATCATACATAGTGTAAATTACCTAGGATAACCCTCCTCCTCCAAAAAAGTCAAAGTGACTTTATTTCCATTGGGGTCCTATAAATGATCTCATTATAATCATAACAAAACGCTAAACCCACAAGGGTCACACAGCGCTATAAATGAGATCGGGATGCTATTCAATATACGTACTTACCATTAACTGAATACAGTACATTAGGAAAATATATACACACACATTTGTATAGTCAGTATATATATATATATATATATATATATATATATATATATATATATATATATATATATATATATATATATATATATATATATATATATATATATAATATAATATGATGCATAGATGGAAGGTAAATCAAAGGAGGTATCTAAGAGTATTTATTCAAGTATTCTGTTGGAGTGTTCTTCAGGGACGGGTTTGCTTACGCTCTCAAGTGCACATAAAGACAGTCGTTAAAATAGCTCTCAGTGTTCACATTCCCTTACGAAAATGTTAATTCGTATCAATAACACGAGGCTGAAAGCCACACCTGTCCCCCTTTTTTTCGGGATTTCGCTTCCGGTCCATTAAATAGATTATATGAAGTATAAAGCTAACATGGTGTGTTGACCGCATGGTTTGCGTGACAAGAGAGGCCTTTACTACAAAGGATTAACTTCTCTGAAAACCATTACGTTCAAAAATAGCCGGATGATAGGGGAGATATGATAGTGAGTGCACAAACAAGGAGTGGACGATAGCTATATGCCCCGGGTAACGTTGCGGAGTCACAGCATGCAGTACAACGCTGCAAATATAAGTGTTTTCAATGTTTATTTTGCTTTTTGTTTGGTAATTATCTGTGATTGCCCTCGCAAATGTGTGGCAAGAAGAACGTTATTTAGGTAATGTCAAATGTGCATGTGAGGACGATGTAAAGGAAGTAAATAATGCGAAAGCAAGGAAGAGAAGATAGAGCAAAGGAGCGCATGCAACCCCCACTGCGACTACAGGGTAACTGGCACGGTAAAGAGGAGAGAGAAAAAGGAAGGTTGAAGTAGGGGTCTTGCAGGTACAGTCATGTGCCAAGTTGACGTTTTTTTAATAGATTTCTTCTACTTTAACTAACTAATTTGATGGCAAATATGCGATAAGCATTTAACGGGTCAATTTACTGATGCCTTCGCGTGTTATTTTACTTCAGGGATTGCAGGAGGAAAGGCATAATGAAATTGTGTGTTATGATCCCTGTACTTACGGGTCCGTGAGCCGCACAACGCCTCCACTCGGCCGACTGTGTATTCCACCGCGCCATGGCTGCGCGGCTCTCGTGAAGGCCGTCTTACCTTCAGTGTCACATATATACCGGATTTTCGCACGGAATTGGGACGATTATGCAGTCAAAATGACCACCGAGAGAGCCGTAACATCCCGGTTGTTTACCACGTCGGTCATCGAAGGCCGCATCGACCTAGACGAGGTAATGGCGAGCATTTTGTGTGGTGGGTGACGAGGCTGTGGTGGCGAGGATGCACACACACATGATCATGGCGCAGCCTGCTGCTCTCACTCAAACAGCTGATCGTGTCAACACGGACCTTCTCCTCCTCTTCTCACTCTCCTCTCCTATCTTGGAGACGTTTCACAGCGTCTTAGTGGGAATATGAACCCTCCTAGAGCCCTAGAACAAGTGGCACGGCTGTAATGTGCGTGGTTTCAGTGCTACACTTCCTATATAAGGGAAGGCTAACTTTATGTCGAGTTTGTGTTCACTAATTTCTTTATTAATTAAATTGGTATAAATAAGGACAAGTTCAGTTGGAAATGGATTTGTACACGCTTCCAGTTATCATAACTGTTGAAGATAAATGTAGTTAGTGGATGTACTGAGGCAGACACGTAGCTGTCAGAGCACATGCAAGTGTTATAATGAACAACTTACACTGGCAAACGTGTCTTGCAATACTCATTAATGATGCTAAAGGAGAAGCTTCCCACTGCCAAGGATCCACTGCAGAAAAGTGTAATAGTACTTTATTAATGGAAATTTGATTAATAAAAAAATCTTGGAGTGTCTTAAAGATCATGAGATAGTCATGATTGCAGTGTTTACATTGCAATTTTCCTTGTTTATTTAAAGTCATTGATTAAGTTCATAATAGGCTATGGGAATTACGGTTATGAAATTTACACAGTTACATTTATTAGAATGGGGTGTATCATTAGTAATCTAAATTAGGTTGTATACAGGAGTTTATACAGACTATGACCTGCATGGGTTTACGGCTTTTTTTTTTTTTGGGGGGGATTTAATAATTATATTTAGATTTCTGTTATAAATTTCGCCAGTGCAATATTCGTGATAAATTATAAAGATTTCCGCTAGTATAGCCCTATGAAACTGGTTAATATGAGTTATTTCTAAAGTAGCACAAGTTTTCAAGATAGCTAACTGGGTGTTGGGATGTAGTACAACTGTGTGGAAGATTAATTTTGAGGTTTAGAATTTTAAAGTGAAGTTTGTATAGAATTGGCTGTTAAAAGTGACCATTGGCTGACTTCATTTTTTTTCTGAAATAATATTTATAGGCCTATAACCCAAGTTTTGTTTCATCACCCACATGACATATGTCAACCTGGTGCTTTTATGTGCTGTAATTTCTAACAGTTCTAAGCAACTTATAAAATTAAGAGCTTTAGATTTGGTTACTTTAAACTCAGTTACCCTAAATTTACTCAAAGTTAACTGCCAATAAAAAATTGAGTAAGCAGGAGGGAAATGTCTGGCAATGGCAGATACACCACAGTCTCTTAATTTGTTGTAAACAATATGCTTGTTATGTCACATGTGATGTGTAAGTAAATAAGTTTATTTAGGCACAGGTACACATAATTACAATTATTGTACATAGTGTAAATTACCCAGAATAATCCAAAAGAGTCAGAAAAAGTGACTTATTTCCATTGAGGCAGGTTGCATGTTTACACATCTACTTTGAAAACTAAGGGACTGCTTGGCCGTGATTTTTATTTGTAAAAGGCTGAATATATAACTATTATTATTTAATTTTTAAATAGATAACTATTCCTAGAGTAGTGGCCTTGCAATTGTTTTTCCTCGGTTCAAATTTTAAAAAAATAAATTAATTGGAAATAGCTATATTGTTTGTATGTGTAAACTCAGGAATGAGTTAAACAAAGCACATTTGCATTGTGGTTGCAGAGCAGTTAGAGCATGGAAATAATTCCACAAATTTGGAAGAGTGTTGGGCATATTATGGACCTCAAAAGACATCTTAAAATATAATTCCTTTGCTTTTGTACCTCTTCTGCTTCTTAATAAATGCTGTTAACATAGATGTTTCTTCTCTGAGTGACTGCACATAGTATAGTATTTTGTGGCACATCACTAGGTATAGTATACAGAAGTTTGTTTCAGCAGTGCTTTCTCTTAAGCTGTGATCTGCTTGTTGTAAATACCTCATAAGTATTTTCTTTTTCACATACCTAATACTTAACTGGGCTTAAGAGTGAACAGCACATCATAGTGAACCTATTCATCTATGTAATTATATTGATGTGTACATGCATATAAGTGCATATTAAAATAAAATTATTTGTTGTATCAAAAAATTATTTGGTCTGGGTAAATATTAATGGAATTAGTTTTCAGTCTATTCTGTGTGACTAGATAGTATACCTAGAGAGGGTTCCGGGGGTCAATACCTCCGTGGCCCAGTCTGTGACCAGTTCATTAATATTTTTTAAATGTATAATAAAACTTACAAACTGTTACAATTTGTAAGTGTATTGGTGAAATACAGTCTTATTGATGAATTCAATGTACACTTATATTTACGTTCCTGTTTTTCTTAATAGTTCATAGTTCTGTACAGGATAACATATTCTTCACAAGTTAGGAGGCCTGGTCTGAGACAGGACTGCATGGGCGATGACCCCTCGGAACCATTAACAGATATAGTTTGTTCATATTTGTACACATTAAGGATTGTTAAGCAGGTATATTTACTAATATTCAGTAATAACAGATGCCATTATTTTACATTATGTAATATAAGGATGGTGTCTTATGTTTGTATATAAATATTCTGTATGCATTAGATGTGAAAATTTAGTTTACTAATGATAGAAGACAAACTGTGCCAAAACTCAGTGTTGAAAATTGTAATGACAGAAATGACAAGAGTTGTGCTTTTGAGTATTGATAATTTAATTATGATTAAGTTGAAAAATTTACTGGTAGTTTTATCTAATTTGTATTTGATATTTTTGCAAGATGCCTGATAGCTGTAATTTTTTAAAATAAAAATAATCTTATTTTGCAGAGGAAAAGTTTATATTAAACAGCATAATCGACATGTTAATTTATAAAGTTTAAATGAACCATACAACATATTTTCTGCAAAAGAGTAATTATTGCATTTAAAATATTAAATGTAATTTTTTCTGTTTCTAGAAGTATGACAAAGCCTACAACAATGTGATGAACTTGACTCGTGACTTGAATGAAGAAGAGTCACATCATGCATTAAACAAAGCTTTTGATGACCGTAAAGTTCATGATGAACTCTGCTTGGGTCTGCTAGTCAGCATCCTTGCCGATCAATCCAAAGCGTCACGGGTAAGAACAATATATATACGTATCAAATATGTAAAATGCATGTGAATGCTATTTCTATATTTTCTGTGCCTGTTTGTCTATGTGCAGCCCATCACCAAACCAAAGTCAGTATTTCACTAATTAAGACAGTCAGATGAGTGATTTATATGAGCCTGAAAAAGCAATTATCTGTGTACATTATTGTAGTGGATCCTTATTTTTTTGTTTTAAAAATTTTTTATTACTGCTATATGATATTGGCATTGTGGTATGTCATAATTGCTTAGTTGTATTAAAAGACAACAATCTAACTAAGCCTAAACTAAATAACAAACCAAGAATTTTAAAATGGTATGTGAAAAATTGACTTACAATGTAGGAGGATGGGTTGCTATAAGAAGTGCTTGAATGGTGTGGGCCATTCTACTCGAGGAATAGAGGAGGCTCAATCCTTCGTCTGCTAATTGTAAGAGTGAATGTTACCTGATTGTGCTCTGCAGGTTGTTTCCATATTTTCAGCATGTAATTTTATGTACCTTAAGATAAATTTGAATGCTTCATGTATTTTTTAATAATTTTTGGACAACACATTAAGAGGGTTGTCTCCAGGTGCATTCTTACTACCATATTAGTAACTGTTGTCATTCAAGTTTTACCTACATTTTCCAACTTTGTAAAATGCTATAAGATAACCTTGAATGTAAAACCTTATTTCAGTGTAAATAATAGCATTGGAAAAAAATATTTGTCTTACATTTTTTCTTCTAGAAAATACTTTTGTCTTCATTTATGCATGACACAAACTGGAAACTAGTGCATCCCTATCTCCAATATTACTGGGTAATGATATTCATCAAACAGTATCTTGGTTATTGTTCATGTTAATTGTAAATTATTTTCTTTCTTTATGCACAGTGTAAATCGTTCTATAAATTCTTGTATGTATACATAAATAGTGTAAAGCCATTGTTAAGAAGGACACCTAAATTTCTTTTTCCCCATTTTGTTTAATACTGTATTGAAAAATTTGTTTTAATTATAGCTTCATGGTAAGTAGGATCATAACTCTGCTTGATTACTTTTCTATACGAGATTATAAAATTATTGGTCTTGGTACCCTCTGACCTGAACAAATTATTTGTTCATGAAGCTTGTAGAGGTTTCAGAAAGTTATTTAAGAATAAGTTACCAGCTGATTTTGTCAATATTGTTCTACTTTATAATGTGTTCATCAAGTAATCTTGTCTTAAGATTTTATTCCAGTGTCTGTGCAATAGTTTTGGAGATTTAGATTTTTTATTTTGCTTTTTGTAATTTTTAGAATGCTGCATTTTCATAATCCTTGCACATTTAGGCATGAAATACACAGCCTGTACAGCCTGGTCCCCAATATATAGAATCAGATTTATCCACATACATCTAATAGTAACTGGAATTTTTTTTTTACTCTACTGCATATGCATGTCCTTGCTACCCAAAGAATTAATAGATTTGACAAAATATTGCTCATGATAAGTGTCAGTTGTTTACATATTACTATGAAAAAATGATTAATAAATTACAAGTCACTATAGCCACTTATTCATAATTTATTTTGACTTACCCCCGAAGAACTGGAGATGACCCCTTAAAGTTGCTTTTTCTACTTCATTATCTGCTTAAGACTTAGTCTATTATCATTTACCTTTTTAAAGTAGACAGCTGTACTAGAACTTTATTGTCTTTGTGTCCTGAGTAGGCTTCTCATCTTCATTTAGAGTGTGTTGGACAGATAAGTTACCATTTCGACTTGCCTGACAGTGCTCAGGATTCACACTCGGACGAAGAAAGATGACGCGCATTAAATTAGTGTTGTACCCCTGCCTAACATGTTGACAAAGTTTGTTTTGTGTAGGGCATGATAGCAGTTGTATATATTGAAAGGATGTCAGTTATTCAAGTTACTGTGTAATTTTGAATGAAAGGACATAATGATTAAAAAAAAAAATTGAAGGCTTTGTATAATTCTTAATTTGTTAGCTGGAATTTAATCCATCCATCTCTTAAAATTGGATATTAGGCATTAGTGTTAAATATCGGATGAAGTTTATATCTATTATTAAATTCAAATAGGTTTGACTCTTTTGTTATATCATAGATAATATTCATTGGGTGTAATATCTGACCTGTAGCATTGCATTCCAGCACTACCGTGATCTGACTCTAGTGTCCCGTGATGCACTAAAAGTGGTGACTGAGACGCTGATACACCAGATTATTGGTGAGCGATTTTCCCGGTTGTCAGAAAGCACGAGAAGACAGCTCTTGTGGCTGGTGCGGGAACTTGTCAAGACGGGCATTAACAATGTGGAAGGGGTCGTTTGGTGCCTCCTCAGACAAATTGCCGGTGGAGATGTGTCACAGAAGAATATATGGTTGGCTGAGAGTTTAGTAGATATACTAAGAGAAAATAGGTGAGTGGTGTATGATGTGAGGCAAACATTATGATGGACATGGTAAAAGTGGGAGAGATTGAAGTAAAAAATATGATAGTTAAAGTAGCCGAGGTTTCATGTAGAATAGATGTTAACATGCTATAAGACAATAAGTTTTTTATATTTATGATGATATTAAATTCTTTCAGACCGTGGTTAGACAAGTTTCCCGTGATTGTTGCATCAGTGACCTATACATACTTGCGTATCTTGGAAGATCATCATGCTCCACAGTTTGCAAATCTAAGACAAAAAGAGGTTCATTTTGTTGTTGGCCTCTTAAGAGAACGTTTCCAGGTATGTATTGTTTGCTTATAAAATACTTAAAATATATAAAAGTGGATTATAATCTTGGGTAATGTAGATAATTTTGCAATTTTAAGTATAATTTTTGTAAGGGACTTTAAAAATGAGTACTTTGTAAAACATGTTATCTTTGGATAACTGGAGGACCTCATTTGGTACAGCTGTATGAAGAAGTTAGCTGGCTTCCATATCACCTAAGTGATCTGGATTTGAACCCTGTCTGGAATTAACCAACTTGTTGTTTTAGCTAATGCACAAGCGAGGGTCACTAATGGATCAATATGTTAACTAGCGAAAGATACTCATGGTGAGAATAAGTTGCCATTGAAAGAGTTCTGGAGAACATTTAACGTCTTTGATGTTATTTCGCACACCTATAATTCCTGGAAGGAACTTGGTTGCCACAAGGAATATGAGATGGAAAAACTAGATTACAATTCTTGCCAATCTAGCTGGCTTTAAGGAAGCTGAGGAATATGTGGTGGAGGAGCTGGAGTCTGGTGGAAAGTTTTCAATGAGGAGTTGATGCAGCTTGAGGAAGAACATTTGGTACATTAGGTACCAGTTAAATCAATGTATTTGTAGTTCATGAACTAACTTGTTATTTTAATTTATTCCATACCATAAGTTATGATGCCTTTTTATCTTATTCTTCTGTTTTAACTATTAACTTTTTCTGTCAAATTTAGGATTGTTTAATGATTGGGCGAGACTTGGTACGGCTCCTACAGAATATTGCAAAAATACAGGAGATTGAAGCTTTTTGGAGAGACTTGATCCATAATCCCACCTCCTTGTGCCCAAGTTTTACTGGTATGTGGTTTCTTGTTCTTTGAAGATTTAATATTCTGTGTGTATGCATGTGTGTGTGGGGAAGATATATATTTTTTAAAAAGAGATATACATAGTAAGAATATTCTAAACAGCATTCTTAACATGTATAATTTATTTTTACCAGGCAATACATGGTGTCCACTTTGAGTAAGTACAGTGTAAAAAATGGTATCATAATATAATGCCATTTTTTTACATATAATGCAATAAACTCGGTAAGTTTATTACAGCAACATTCTTTTGTCTTTCAGGTGAAAGAGATAATGAATGACAGTGAACCATTTATATTGAAGATAACACCATGGGAGAAGGCTCAATGTGTGTTGTGGTTCATTGAGATCAAATCTCACCTTAAGATATAAAATGGTTTTTGAGAGAAATATCGAAGGACCATCAATACACAAGTGTCTCAAATGATTCTCGAACCTGTTTCCCCATCCTCATCATTTGTGCTCACAAGCCCAGATCTGGTCTGCCAAAGGACACATCTAGTAGCCCATGAGCTTTTTATGCGACTTGCATATCAATCGACTTAATGGTCTTTAGTATTTTTCTTGAAAATTAAATTGCATCTGAATATCAGATTTGGTCTCTATGAACCACACTACACACTGAGCCCTTTCCTAGGGTGTTGTCATCTTCAGTGTTAGTGGTTTGGTGTTGTTTACTTATTACATAAACTTGGAACACAAAAATGTTGCTGTAATACACTTTCTGAGTTGCTTTATCACACTGAAATTTTTTTTACATTTTTTTGCAACTCCATTTTGAAGCTGTACTTACCCAAAGGCATAAAGGTTTCATGTGTACAATAGTCTTTTGTAAACCGCTTAATGTCAGTATCAGTGAAAAATTTCAATAGTCCTTTCATAATGTTAGGGAACCGTTGTAACCCTTGTGGTTTAGCGCTTCTTTTGATTATAATAATAATAATAATAGCGAACCGTTGATACTACACTTCGTAAATCTAAAAAAAAAAAAAAGTAACGTGGAATTTGGGTAGTAAACTGTAGATTTTTACTATCTGCTTTGTGAGCCACAGGTGTTGCTTCCCACAGTCCCCAGAGCCTCTCCCTGAGCAAAAGCTAACTACTAAATATATTTCTTATCTAAAAAATGTTTTCCAAAATCTATATTTTATGATTAATTTCTATAAAGCACTTTCATAAAATGCTTGAAGAAAATATTTAGTGCATTAATACAAAAATACTCAGGAGTTCAGCAAAAGACAATGTTGATTTTATTTGATTATTAATCTAGAGGGTTAGTAACCCAGACTTGTACATTATTATAATTACACCTATTATACATTCCTGTGCATTTAAATCATGCACCTACTCAGCTGCAGTTGTTGAACTTATTGGAGATTGTTAAAAGTTTGAAAAACTTATTGGACAATAAAGCACTAGTGGACTTCACTGAGGTCATCCATGACAAAGTCGTTTGTGTTGGGGGTTTAAAGGGCCACCACAGTACAGTGGACCCCTGGTTTTCGTAATGCTCCAAACTCGAACAATTATGTAAGTGTATTTTTGCAAGTGCTTTTGTAAGTGTATTTTTGGGGGTCTAAAAGAACTAATCTAATTTACATTATTCCTTATGGGAACAAATTCGTTTGGTAACAGCACTTGAACAGCATTCTGGAACAAATTAATTACGAAAACCGGGGGTCCACTGTATATGCATATTGATCCATCGCGTGCACTTCACCGCTGGATGCATTCTACCACACCTCTGAGAGCAAAACTTACTTGGCTCAAGCTGTGGTAGCCCTTAGCATCCCATTTTTCTTGGTTATTACTTCCTCAAATTCATTATCTTTAATTCACATATGTTTAGTTCCTATGTGTTTTGTACAATTTGGTAAGGAAATGTGGCTTTCATGCATAAAATGTTGCTCTTGTTTTTATGACATTGACACGTGTACCTAGTTTTGGGTTGGTAAACCTCTCTGCATACAACTCAGCCCAGCATGGACACATCAGTCCCCTCCACATGCTTCTGTATCAACAGTCAGTATCTACTGCATTGTAAGATAAGATATAATTTGTTATTTTTAGTGTATTGTGATACTGTATTTAAAAAAAAAAAAGTGGATTGGCATTTTTCGGAGGTGTCTAGAATGTAACCCTTTTTGCCAAATTGTTCTTACTTTACATAATATTAGCTATTTTATATTTGATGGATATTTCCAAATACATATCTTGCATTATGAGAGGGTTTACTATTTTTACAAAATATGTTTGATGGTGAAAGTATTTTTTGGGGGGATTTTCTTTCTTTTTGGTTCACCCTGCCTCGGTGGGAGACGGCCTAATTGTTGAAAAAAAATGTTTTAAATTTGATCTTGAAATTTAATAATATATTTAACTTCTTCTTATTTCAACAAATCGGCCTTTTCCCACTGAGGCATGGTGGCTCAAAAAGAAAAACAAAAGTTTCTATTTTTAACTTTAGTAATGTATACGGGAGAAGGGGTTACCAGGCCCTTGCTTCCGACATTTTAGTCTTCTCTTACGACATTCATGGCTTACGGAGGAAGAATTCTGTTCCACTTCCCCATGGAGATAAGAGGAAATAAGAACAAGAACTAGTAAGAAAATAGAAGAAAACCCAGAGGGGTGTGTATATATATACAGTGGTACCTCAGTTAACGATATTTTTTCATTCCAGAATGCTGTTCAAGTGCCATTACCAAACGAATTTATCCCCATAAGGAATAATGTAAAATAGACTAGTCCTTTTAGACCCGCAAAAATACACTTACAAAAGCATTTAAAAAAATAAACTTCCATAAAAGGACGAGTTTGGGAACCATCGTTAACCGAGGTACCACTGTATATATATATATATATATATATATATATATATATATGGTATACCTTTTCCTGTATAGCTTACTAAAGAAGAAGAAGAAAGTATTTTTTGGATTTCTTTGGGTCACCGCGGTGGCGCCACTTGTTGAAAAAAAAAAAAAATATATAACATGGTACCTCGACTTACGATATTTTTCATTCCAGAATGCTGTTCAAGTGCCATTACCAAACGAATTTATCCCCATAAGGAATAATGTAAAATAGACTAGTCCTTTTAGACCCCCAAAATTACACTTACAAAAGCATTTAAAAAAATAAACTTACATAAAAGGGTGTGTTTGGGGACCATCGTAAGTCGAGGTACCACTGTATATATATATATATATATATATATATATATATATATATATTGATATATATATATATATATATATCTTTCTTCTTTCAACACGTCGGCCGTTTCCCACCGAAGTGGGGTGGCCCAAAATGAAGAACGAAAGTTTCCCATTTTACATTTAGTAATATATACAGGAGAAGGGGTTACTAGCCCCTTGCTCCCAGCATGTTAGTCGCCTCTTACGACACGCATGGCTTACGGAGGAAGAATTCTGTTCCACTTCCCCATGGAGATAAGAGGAAATAAGAACAAGAACTAGTAAGAAAATAGAAGAAAACCCAGAGGGGTGTGTGTATATACATATGCTTGTACATGAATGTGTAGTGTGACCTAAGTGTAAGTAGAAGTAACAAGACATACCTGAAATCTTGCATGTTTATGAGACAGAAAAAAGACACCAGCAATCCTACCATCATGTAAAACAAATACAGGCTTTCGTTTTACACTCACTTGGCAGGACGGTAGTACCTCCCTGGGCGGTTGCTGTCTACCAACCTACTACCTAGAATATATATATCTTTCTCTTCTTTCAACACGTCGGCCGTTTCCCACCGAAGTGGGGTGGCCCAAAATGAAAAATGAAAGTTTCCCATTTTACATTTAGTAATATATACAGGAGAAGGGGTTACTAGCCCCTTGCTCCCAGCATGTTAGTCGCCTCTTACGACACGCATGGCTTACGGAGGAAGAATTCTGTTCCACTTCCCCATGGAGATAAGAGGAAATAAGAACAAGAACTAGTAAGAAAATAGAAGAAAACCCAGAGGGGTGTGTGTATATACATATGCTTGTACATGAATGTGTAGTGTGACCTAAGTGTAAGTAGAAGTAACAAGACATACCTGAAATCTTGCATGTTTATGAGACAAAAAAGACACCAGCAATCCTACCATCATGTAAAACAATTACAGGCTTTCATTTTACACTCGCTTGGCAGGATGGTAGTACCTCCCTTTGCACTTGCTGTCTGCCAACCTACTACCTGGGAATATATTTAACTGTTAGTACTTATAGGTTAACTTGCTAACATTAACAAAAGTAAATTACAGTTTATTACATTGTGGTCACTCATAGGAATTGATGGATATACACCATGTCAAATTCAAAACAGAATTTGCAGAATGAAATTGTGATATTTATTCTTGAGGTGATAGTAGGTTGCCAGCAACTTTAGTGCATCTAACTTCAAATTTGTTCCATAGAGTAACAAAGAATATATGGCTCCCATGTCAGTGTGTGTCTGTGTTTACAATTTAAAATCAACCTTTTGGTATAAGGGTTAAAGGATGTTTGGCCTCCTACTTGAGAATTGAGAATTTTTTTTTTTTGATGATGATGGAATGCTAATAATTGCTCTGTATGAATGTAGCTAATACAGATTGACCATCACTAATCCGGCATCATCGGGACCTGTAGGGTAAAGGATTAGTGATTTTGCCGGATTACAGAGTGGTTAGGTTAGAATACACTTAACCCAACGGCGATATTTATGCATCGGCGATTTCACCCACCTTATACCCTATTTTTGGCTCATTCCATTGATCCAGTCTACCAAACTCATAGCTATTTCGCTAGTATTCCTTCTATTCTGTCAATTGAGTACAAGAAAACGCCCATTTACCTATTTCAACTATCCAATAAAGTGGTCAGAAATCAGTAATTTGGCCAATTTCACACAAAATTCAAGAGATGCCAGTTTCAAAATAGGGTCCAGAATAAACTGCAGACATTCCTGGCACTAAAATAACATTTTCTCTGCTTATTAGTCATGTCTTCAGGCCCCTCTTATATTACACTTGCTTTTCATTTTGAATTTTTATTCACACAAAAAATAGAAGATTTACTGTTATGCAGACTACTGCATTATTGTAATAATAGTATAAATAATGTCAACCCATTTGTGACTGCGTATTAGACTGGCCAGTTGGACACATTGGACTGTGACATCATTTGTTTACTCTTGAACATCGGCAGAAATCAAACATTTCCGCTACTTTGAGCTCAATATCAAGGTATACTTTCCGTTGTGAAACCAATCAAAATCATATCTATTTCTGTAATATATCTTCCATTCTATCAAATGAGACCTAAAAAACGAGAATACTACCATAAAAAAAACATATGAAAATACAACCTCTCCTCACTTAACGATGGAGTTCCGTTCCTAAAACCACATCGGTAAACAAATTCGTCGCTAAGTGAGGAGACTACTATAATGGTAGTGGGTTTGTGTCAACTATCTTTGATATTGTTTTACTGTCACCTTTGCACCATTTAGTATATTTTTAAATGTTTATACAGTAGTGTACTGTATATTGTAATAAACAGAATAGAGGAAATCAGTTCTAATATACATTATTTAGGTATGCATACTGGTCAGAAAGCCCATCGTAAGTCCGAGTCATCAGTAAACGAGTACGTCGCTAAGTGAGGAGAGGCTGTACACCGCAAACTTGCTGTTTTACACCAAAAACACAGTCACAATTTTTTTCTCATTATGCACTGCTTGCTGCAGGATTTTTTTTTATATAATGCACACTTACCACACAGACCTATTCTTTCATATGTAGGCCCAAATTTACCAGTCACAGCTTATATGAGTGAGCTGAGCTCATGGCAACCGACAGTGGCTTCAAAGACAACTTATCTTTTATGGACAATGTATGGTGTATGTGGTTTACTCAACAAGATGCATTTTTTTATTCATTGGAACCGTGGCTAGAGCTAAAAGTGAGCAGGTTATAACAATAAATGGAGAAAAAGAAATTGGAATGACTTATGCAGCAAGTAGCGCCACCAAACAGTAGCGGCAGGTTGGTGTGGCGACCCCGGAAATATGAAATTATGCTAGCCAAAATTAGTGCCGGATTACCGATGGAACCAGATTACTGATTGCCGGATTAGTGATGGCCGACCTGTATTTTTATGTCTCATGATAATTAAATTGAATGGTTACACTAAGGGTTAAATACATCTACCATGAGCACATTTTAGTCTACCCTGCCTTGGTGGAAAACGGCCAACGTGTTAAAAAAAAAATCATGTGTATGAATATATGTGGCATTAAACTTAAATGCATCATTTCACTGCTCATCCAAGACAGAACTAGTAATAAAATTGCATAGTGTAAAATGCCTACTTGTCAACTTAAGTTTGTACTGGTCTGTTAGTTTATGTGCCATGTTTATCTTTGGTTAGTTATTACTTATGCCATTTCAAGGGGGTAACTGATATTAGTGATTGATGTATGGTACATCTGCTAATGTAAATTCAGCAGTGTCCTAAGACTCAAAAATTCATTGTTAAAAAAAATATAATTTTTTTATATTTTTCTTAATGCTTGGTGATTTACATATTAGTTCCTGTGGCTTATATTTGCCATCTTTAGAATATTTACACAAAATATATACACAAATAATCTTGTGTTCTTAACCTTGTTGTGTATTTCTTATTTATGCAACCCATCAGTTGAACCTTAAGGTGACATAATTTCATTTTAATGAATAATTAACCAGTTTTTAGTGTTATGTGATGTGGTAAATCTTGGAAATACCCATAAAGGATGTCCTACTGCAGAAAAATACTTTAATGGTTAATGTTAATTTTCCATAGCTTCTGAAGGAAATTCTATTCTTGACATGCATTTTAATTTATTTTTATTCTTACAATGAATTTTAATATAGTAAAGTACAAGTGATGTACAAGTTGCCCCTTATTTTGTCCTTTAGACACTTGAGACAGGATGTGATATGTCATTTGATTGAGTGTGTGATATTTGGCTGGTAACATAATAGATGGATATGTATTTTCTGTAATTTTCATTTATGTGCATGTGTATTGCTTGTTTGCATCACTAATAATGGCAGGATTTAGTTGAGGTATTGCAGTTCATTCCATCCTTTAATGAATAGCTGGTTAATTTTATGTAGGTTTAGCTTTCTCCTAATAAATTTTAAAAGAAATCTTTAATATTTGCTCTTGTTATTCCATTGTAATACTTGTTTACAGGTATTCTTCAGCTCCTTCAAACACGAACATCACGAAGATTCTTTGTAGTGAGATTAACTCCAGAGATGGAGAAAAAAATAGTTTTCTTATGTACGGATGTCAAATTTGGTATGCAAAAGAGATATCAAGAATGGTTCCAGAGACAGGTGTGTAGATTAGAAATTTATTTAAATTTCTTTTAACCCGTTTTTAGTTTTAAGTAACAGCAATAAGAAATTAGTCTTTTTGCCAAGACTTAAAAACTTTGGTGTGTCGACGAGCAAAGCTAATTCATTTGTTCCCTAGCGATATGTTTTTGTGGAGTTATGCTTTGTTATGAACTTTTTCATGTGGTGGTGGTGGGAAAGGCATTATAGTCAAATTTTAGCTCTGTTAGTAGCATGATGGGAGGATAAAAAAAAAAAAGTCATTATGGAGGCTTTGAAACACGAATATTCACATTTATTTAAATAGCTTAATACATTTTTGAGTTCAGTGTGTTGTAATCTATTTGCTGAGAAGACAAGATAATAAAAATTTTCATGGAATACTTTGGTTATATTTTATTCACATGTACCATTACTGTGATTGTATGCAATAAAAGATTTGTTTTTCTCATCAGTACCTGAATACGCCAGAGAGTCAGACGCTACGATGTGACCTCATTCGTTTCATTATTGGCTGTATCCACCCATCCAACGAAGTCTTATGTTCAGATATCATTCCACGTTGGGCTGTGATTGGCTGGCTACTCTCATCTTGTACATCTCCTGTTGCAACAGCCAATTCAAAGCTGGCACTTTTTTATGATTGGCTTCTTTACAATACTGAAACAGACAATATCATGAATATTGGTGAGTATGACCCTTTTGCATACTGTAAAAGAACAGATACAGTGGTCCCTCGGTTTTCGTGCATCTCCAAACTCGAACATTTATGTAAGTGTATGTTTGTAAGTGCTGTTGCAAGTGTATTTTTGGGGGTCTGAAATAAACTAACCTACGTGACATTATTTCTTAAGGAAGTAAATTCGTCCGGTAATGGCACTTGAGCAGCATTCTGGAACGAATTTTCGGCGAAAACCGAGGGACAGGGACCACTGTATATAATTTATAGCACTAGTTTTTGAGATGCAGGAATATACTGTACCAACTCTTTGAGTTTCATTAAACAATATAAACCTATCTTTCTAACAATGTATCTTCTCGAGAAATACCATAATTATTTTTTGTTTTAACATACTGGCTGTCTCCTATCGAGACAGGGTGACCCAAAAAAGAAAGACTTTCATCATCATTCACACTATCACTGTCTTGCCAGAGGGTTCCAGATAATATGACCCTTTAGATGTCACTCTAAACAACAAGAATCCCAAACCCCTCCTTTAGAGTGTAGGCACTGTACTTCCCTTCTAAGCTCTCAACACTCACTGCATTGGAAGAATGTCTACTGATGTTTCTTAAAATAATAATAATAGTTTTTAAATTTGAGCCATCTTCCAAAGCATGGTGATCTATAGGTTATTTAAATGTACCCAGTCCAGCTTCAGGGTTAGTTTTTAATTAAATGAATTTAACTGGAATTTAAAATAGGTTATTCCACATATATAAGTAGAAACAGGGGTCAGGAAGACATTTTGTACTCTGGACTGTTGTCTTTTCTGTTTTATGAATGCATTAGATGACAAGTAAATTTCACAAACTTTTAGTTACATTTGGTATGTTCACATCTTGAGTTTTCTGTACATTTATTATTAGTTTTTAGTCTTGTCGTATAGTATTTTCTTTGCAGTTTATGAGGTCTGAAATGGACTAATCTAATTTACATTATTCCTTATGGGAACAGATTCGTTCGGTAACGGCACTCGAACAGCCTTCTGAAACGAATTATGGCCGAAACTCGGGGTACCACTGTATACATATACAGGGAGCAAGGTGCCATTAACCCCTTCTCCTGTATACATTACTAAATTTAAAAAGAGAAACTCGTTTTTGTTTTAGGTCACCCTACCTCTATGGGATATGTCCGGATTGTTGAAAAAAAAAATACATACATTCATGCATACATATACATGCATGCATACATATACATGCATGCATGCATACATATACATGCATGCATAAATATACATGCATGCATACATATACATGCATGCATACATATACATGCATGCATACATATACATGCATGCATACATATACATGCATATATGCATACATGCATGCATGCATATGCAGTGGACCCTCGAGTTACGAGCATAATTCATTCCAGAAGGCTGCTCAAGTGCCATTACCGAACAAATTTTCTCCCTTAAGGAATAATGTCAAGTAGATTAGTCCATTTTAGACCCCCAAAAATACACTTACAAAAGCACTTACAATATTACACTTACATAATTATACGATTTCCGAGGTGCTTGTAACTCGGGGGTCCACTGTACATGCATGCATACATATACATGCATGCATGCATACATATACATGCATGCATGCATACATATACATACATTCATGCATACATATACATGCATGCATACATATATGCATACATTCATACATATAATTGCACATTTATATACCAGTAATTTTTTTTATATTGTTCCATCTTAAACAGTATAAGTGCACATTAGTGACATGAGAAAATGATGGAAGTAAAATATCTTTTTGATTTTTTTTTTCTCAATAAGTCGGCCGTCTCCCACCGAGGCAAGGTGGCCTGAAAAGAAAGAAAATCCCCAAAAAGAAAATACTTTCATCATCATCATTCAACACTTTCACCTCACTCATACATAATCACTGTCTTTGCAGAGGCGCTCAGATACTACAGTTTAGAATTAGTCCCTCCAAACTGTCACTATTCCAGACCCCTCCTTTAAAGTGCAGGCATTGTACTTCCCATTTCCAGGACTCAAGTCCGGCAAAATTAATAACCGGCTTCCCTGAATCCCTTCACTAAATATTACCCTGCTCACACTCCAACAGCTCGTCAGGTCCCAAAAACCATTCGTCTCCATTCACTCCTATCTAACACGCTTGCTGGAAGTCCAAGCCCCTTGCCCACAAAACCTCCTTTACCCCCTCCCTCCAAACTTTTTGAGGACGACCCCCTACCCCTCCTTCCTTCCCCTACAGATTTATATGCTCTCCAAGTCATTCTACTTTGATTCATTCTCTCTAAATGACCAAATCACCTCAACAACCCCTCTTCAGCCCTCTGACTAATACTTTTAGTAACTCCACACCTCCTCCTAATTTTCACACTCCGAATTCTCTGCATAATATTTACACCACACATTGAACTTAGACAGGACATCTCCACTGCCTCCAGCCTCCTCCTCGCTGCAGCATTTACAACCCAAGCTTCACACAAATATAAGAGTGTTGGTACCACTATATTTTCATACATTCCCTTCTTTGCCTCCATAGATAACGTTTTTTGTCTCCACAGATACCTCAACGCACCACTCACCTTTTTTCCTTCATCAATTCTATGGTTAACCTCATCCTTCATATACCCGTCTGCTGACAAGTCAACTCCCAAATATCTGAAAACATTCTCTTCTTCCATACTCCCTCTCTCCAATGTGATATCCAATTTTTCTTTATTTAAATCGTTTGATACCCTCATCACCTTACTCTTATCTTTGTTCACTTTTAACTTTCTACCTTTACACACCCTCCCAAACTCGTCCACTAACCTTTGCAACTTTTCTTTAGAATCTCCTATAAGCACAGTATCATCAGCAAAAAGTAACTGTGTCAACTCCCATTTTGAACTTGATTCCCCATAATTTAATCCCACTCCTCTCCCCAACACCCTAGCATTTACTTCTTTTACAACCCCATCTATAAATATATTAAACAACCATGGTGACATCACACATCCCTGTCTAAGACCTACTTTTACCGGGAAGTAATCTCCCTCTCTCCTACACACCCTAACTTGAGCCTCACTATCCTCATAAAAACTCTTTACAGCATTCAGTAACTTACTACCTATTCCATACACTTGCAACATCTGCCACATTACTCCCCTATCTACTCTATCATATGCTTTTTCTATATCCATAAATGCAATGAAAACTTCCCTACCTTTATCTAAATACTGTTCACATATATGCTTCAATGTAAACACTTGATCTACACATCCCCTACCCACTCTTAAACCTCCTTGCTCATCTGCAATCCTACCCTCTGTCTTACCTCTAATTCTTTCAATAATAACCCTACCATACACTTTACCTGGTATACTCAGTAAACTTCTTTCTTTCAACATGTCGGCCGTTTCCCACCGAGGCAGGGTGGCCCAAAAGGTAAAACGAAAGTTTCTCCTTTTCTTCTTTCAACACGTCGGCCGTTTCCCACCGAAGCGGGGTGGCCCAAAAGGAAAAACAAAAGTTTCTCCTTTTACATTTAGTAATATATACAGGAGAAGGGGTTACTAGCCCCTTGCTCCCGGCATTTTAGTCACCTCTTACTACACGCATGGCTTAAGGAGGAAGAATTCTGTTCCACTTGCCCATGGAGATAAGAGGAAATAAGAACAAGAACTAGTAAGAAAATAGAAGAAAACCCAGAGGGGTGTGTACGTATATATATGCTTGTACATGTGTAGCGTGACCTAAGTGGAAGTAGAAGTAGCAAGATGTACCTGAAATCTTGCATGTTTATGAGACAGAAAAAAGAAACGAGCAATCCTACCATCATGTAAAACAATTACAGGCTTTCATTTTACACTCACTTGGCAGGACGGTAGTACCTCCATGGGCAGTTCCTGTCTACGAACCTACTACCTAGGACTCAGTAAACTTATTCCCCTATAATTTTTACAATCTCTTTTGTCACCCTTCCCTTTATGTAAAGGAACTATACATTCTCTCTGCCAATCCTTAGGTACCTTCCCCTCTTTCATACATTTATTAAACATAAATACCAACCACTCCAACACAATATCTCCCCCTGCTTTTAACATTTCTGTCATGATCCCGTCAGTTCCAGCTGCTTTACCCCCTTTCATTCTACGTAATGCCTCATGCACCTCTCCCACACTCACATCCTGCTCTTCCTCACTCCTAAAAGATGTTATACCTCCCTGACCAGTGCATAAAATTACTGCCTCCCTTTCTTCATCGACATTTAAAAGTTCCTCAAAATATTGCCGCTATCTACCCAATACCTCCAACTCCCCATCTACTAATTCCCCTACTCTGTTTTTAACTGACATATCCATTCGTTCCCTAGGCTTTCTTAACTTGTTTATCTCACTCCAAAACGTTTTCTTGTTTTCTGCAAAATTTCTTGACAGTGCCTCTCCCACTCTTTCATCTGCTCTCCTGCACTTTCTCACAACTCTCTTCGCTTTTCTTTTACTTTCCATGTATGCTGCTCTTCTATTAACACTTCTGTTTTGTAAAAACCTCTCATAAGCTACCTTTTTCTCTTTTATCACACCCTTTACTTCATCATTCCACCAATCACTCCTCTTTCCTCCTGCACCCACCCTCCTATACTCACAAACTTCTGCCCCACATTCCAACCCTTTTCAACCCCCCCACTATTCATACTTGCATTTACCCACCTTTCTGATGTATCTTTTATTTATCTATTTTAATGATTTTAATTAAAAATACATATTGATTTTCAATATTTCTGCAGAGCCTGGCATCCTAGTGATGTACCACTCCATGCGGCCCCACCCGGTTCTTACAACCTCCCTTCTGGACTTTATCTGTAGGGTAAGATTTTAGTGTTCTCCTGTTCAAGGAATTGGAACAGCAGTACCAGAAGCTTTTCCTATTTGTT
Source organism: Cherax destructor (assembly GCA_009830355.1). Classification (NCBI taxonomy): domain Eukaryota; kingdom Metazoa; phylum Arthropoda; class Malacostraca; order Decapoda; family Parastacidae; genus Cherax; species Cherax destructor. The sequence continues at coordinate 44,613 of WNWK01004152.1, forward strand.
TTTATTAATGTTAATGTCATCAGCTTTTATGTCATTGCTAGAACAGCAGGCAGAACATAATGTATTTGTTTCTGTTTTCACCTTGCCTTTTTTACTCTTTTTTTTTTTGGTTTGCTTTTACTGTGTATTTTTTTTTCCTAGACTTTAATATTTCTTTGTGCTCAATAATATGCCATTGCTCTAGAGTATTTTAGACTTAACTATAGCCCATTTGTCTTCTTGCATTCCACATAAAGATATTTTTCCTCTTGTTTATGTGGATTTTGTTTTCATTTGTTTTCTTTCTTTTAAATGGTCTTTACTTGCAATTTTTCCCATTTGCATAATACAGTATCATGAAAAGAACAGTCATTGTTCTTCACCAAGTACATATTGCTCTGTTATTTTCTGTTCTCAGCCCCTTCTGCTTTGCTACCTAAAACACATCATTTAGTCTCTTGCTAATAATTGTATTATCCAAAGAGAAAAAAATAATCATTCATTATATGATCTTTGCAGATAATTCCAAACTTCCATCCTCCTTTGGCGGACAAGGTTCGATTAGGAGTGCACAATTCCCTTCGGCAGATTCTGGAGAAGAGAGTAGTTCAGTCCCTCGATCCTCTTTTTGACAACCGTCACATGGATGCAGAACTACGGAAACTCATTCGTGATACATTCCCTGAATTCTGTTCAAACTCAGTCCCTGGGGATGTAAAACCTGAGGACTTCGTTGCTCCGGTATCTTCAGCTTCTGTTACTAGAATGGACCTCATGGTAGAAACTGGTCTTGACTTTGGATCCTCGACAGTGAATAGTGATAATGATGTGAATAACAGTAACCATATAGGTGAGGATGATGCTGCATTTAGTGAAGATGAGGAGGAGCCACCAATCCCAAATCCCCCTCCTTCCCCTGCGCCCAATAAGGTTAAAGTGGAGGAAATCTCAACTGGTGTCTCCATCCCAGTGACAGAGGTGGTAGAGGTAAAACCCAAAGTGAGTGATGTGAATAGTGTGGAGGAAAAAGTGGACCTCAGTAAACACTTAGAATATTTGGAGAGTGATATGAAGACAATTCTGCTGGAATATCAAAATGAAAAGGACACTAAACAAAGGTAGGAAAAAGCTTTTCTTGTGTTACTGTGTGTAAATAAAAGGGTATAATAATGTACATTATGTATACTATGGAAGTATATGTTTAAAATACATATTGGAATTTCAGTGTGCAATTGGTGATAATAATATTGGGTATGAACTGAGTTTACCAGGTCTCTTCCTCTTGGAAGGTGCCTTAATGCCAGCGAGGGGCTTTTGATTCAAGGAATTGTACCTATCTTCTCTTTCCTTGGATTAAACCTGGTTGCTTGTCATTCCCCTAGGTACTATATGACCCTTACATGTTTAGTATCCCCTCCCCATATCCCCCTTAAATGTAATACCAGATCACCAGAGTTACAAGGAATATTGTATAAAGTGTGATGTGTGGTGTCTAGTGCCTACCATGACCTAAAACTCTTGTATACAGTAATTATTGGTAGGAAAACAAGCTTACAGTATGATATTTACACAGTTCTAGGTGTGTTTGGTAGTATGACAGACTTCCACACAGGAGGTCAAGTTTCAGAGCCATTGCAGTACTCTTTGACAGATCATTCATAGCAGAAATTGGATCATTTAGTATATACGTATGACAACACCAAGTAAGAGAGAGGTAAAAGTGTATAAAGTAAGGGAGCAGGAAGTTAGGGTGAAATATAAGCAACTATTGGCAGAAAGGTGGGCTAGTGCAAGTAGGAGTAGTGGGGGGGTTGAAGAGAGTTGGGATAGTTTTAAAAATGCAGTATTAGAATGTGGGGCAGAAGTTTGTGGCTATAGGAGGGTGGGTGCAGGAGGAAAGAGGAGTGAGTGGTGGAATGAAGAAGTAAAGGGTGTGATAAAAGAGAAAAAGGTAGCTTATGAGAGGTTTTTACAAAACAGAAGTGTTAATAGAAGAGCAGAGTATATGGAGAGTAAAAGAAAGGTGAAGAGAGTGGTGAGAGAGTGCAAAAGAAGAGCGGATGAAAGAATGGGAGAGGCTCTGTCAAGAAATTTTGCTGAAAACAAGAAAAATTTTTGGAGTGAGATAAACAAGGTAAGAAATCCTAGGGAACAAATGGATTTGTCAGTTAAAAACAGTAGGGGAATTAGTAGATAGGGAGCTGGAGGTATTGGGTAGATGGCGGGAATATTTTGAGGAACTTTTAAATGTCGATGAAAAAAGGGAGGCGGTAATTTCATGTACTGGCCAGGGAGGTACAACATCGTTTAGGAGTGAAGAAGAGCAGGATGTGAGTATGGGGGAGGTGCGTGAGGCATTACGTAGAATGAAAGGGGGTAAAGCAGCTGGAACTGACGGGATCATGACAGAAATGTTAAAAGCAGGGGGGATATAGTGCTGGAGTGGTTGGTATTTTTGTTTAATAAATGTATGAAAGAGGGGAAGGTACCTAGGGATTGGCAGAGAGCATGTATAGTTCCTTTATATAAAGGGAAGGGGGATAAAAGAGAGTGTAAAAATTATAGGGGAATAAGTTTACTGAGTATACCAGGTAAAGTGTATGGCAGGGTTATTATTGAAAGAATTAGAGGTAAGACAGAGAGTAGGATTGCAGATGAGCAAGGACGCTTTAGAGTGGGTAGGGGATGTGTAGATCAAGTGTTTACAGTGAAGCATATATGTGAACAGTATTTAGATAAAGGTAGAAGTTTTTATTGCATTTATTGATTTAGAAAAGGCATATGATAGAGTAGATAGGGGAGCAATGTGGCAAATGTTGCAAGTGTATGGAATAGGTAGTAAGTTACTGAAGGCTGTAAAGAGTTTTTATGAGGATAGTGAGGCTCAGGTTAGGGTGTGTAGGAGAGAGGGAGATTACTTCCCAGTAAAAGTAGGTCTTAGACAGGGATGTGTAATGTCACCATGGTTGTTCAATATATTTATAGATGGTGTTGTAAAAGAAGTAAATGCTAGGGTGATGGGGAGAGGGGTTTTATTAAATTATGGAGAATTAAATGCAAAATGGGAGTTGACACAGTTACTTTTTGCTGATGATACTATGCTTATGGGAGATTCTAAAGAAAAGTTGCAAAGGTTAGTGGACGAGTTTGGGAGAGTGTGTAAAGGTAGAAAGTTAAAAGTGAACATAGATAAGAGTAAGGTGATGAGGGTATCAAACGATTTAAATAAAGAAAAATTGGATATCACATTGGAGAGAGGGATTATGGAAGAAGTAAATGTTTTCAGATATTTGGGAGTTGATGTGTCAGCAGATGGGTTTATGAAGGATGAGGTTAACCATAGAATTGATGAAGGAAAAAAGGTGAGTGGTGCATTGAGGTATCTGTGGAGACAAAAAACGTTATCCATGGAGGCAAAGAAGGGAATGTACGAAAGTATAATGGTACCAACACTCTTATATGGGTGTGAAGCATGGGTTGCAAATGCTGCAGCGAGGAGGAGGCTGGAGGCAGTGGAGATGTCCTGTCTAAGGGCAATGTGTGGTGTAAATATTATGCAGAAAATTCGGAATGTGGAAATTAGGAGAAGATGTGTAGTTACTAAAAGTATTTGTCAGAGGGCTGAAGAGGGGTTGTTGAGGTGGTTTGGTCATTTAGAGAGAACGGATCAAAGTAGAATGACTTGGAGAGCATATAAATCTGTAGGGGAAGGAAGGCGGGGTAGGGGTCGTCCTAGAAAAGGTCAGAGGGAAGGGGTAAAGGAGGTTTTGTGGGCGAGGGGCTTGGACCTCCAGCAAGCATGTGTGAGCGTGTTAGATAGGAGTGAATGGAGACGAATGGTTTTTGGGACATGACGATCTGTTGGAGTGTGAGCAGGGTAACATTTTGTGAAGGGATTCAGGGAAACCAGTTAATTGATTTAGTTGGACTTGAGTCCTGGAAATGGGAAGTACAATGCCTGCACTTTAAAGGAGGGGTCTGAGATAGTGACAGCTGGGAGGGACTATTCTCAGCTGTCGTATCTGAGCTCCTCTGCAAAGACAGTGATTATGTATGAGTGTGGTGAAAGTGTTGAATGATGATGAAAGTATTTTCTTTTTGGGGATTTTCTTTTTGTGTCACCCTGCCTCGGTGGGAGACGGCCGACTTGTTGAAAAAAAAAAATGTATGAAAGAGGGGAAGGTACCTAGGGATTGGCAGAGAGCGTGTATAGTTCCTTTATATAAAGGAAAGGGGGATAAAAGAAATTGTAAGAATTATAGGGGAAGTGGAACAGAATTCTTCCTCCGTAAGCCATGCGTGTCGTAAGAGGCGACTAAAATGCTGGGAGCAAGGAGCTAGTAACCACTTCTCCTGTATATATTACTAAATGTAAAATGGGAAACTTTCATTTTTCATTTTGGGCCACCCCGCTTCGGTGGGAAACGGCCGATGTGTTGAAAGAAAGAAGGAGTTTACTGGGAGGGTGTGTAAAGGTAGAAAGTTGAAAGTGAACATAGATAAGAGTAAGGTGATGAGGGTATCAAACGATTTAAATAAAGAAAAATTGGATATCACATTGAATAGAGGGACTATGGAAGAAGTAAATGTTTTCAGATATTTTTTGTGAGTTGACGTATCAGTGGATGGGTTTATGAAGGATGAGGTTAACCATAGAATTGATGAAGGAAAAAAGGTGAGTGGTGCGTTGAGGTATCTGTGGAGACAAAAAAATGTTATCCATGGAGGCAAAGAAGGGAATGTACGAAAGTATAGTGGTACCAACACTCTTATATGGGTGTGAAGCATGGATTGCAAATGCTGCAGCGAGGAGGCGGCTGGAGGCAGTGGAGATGTCCTGTCTAAGGGCAATGTGTGGTGTAAATATTATGCAGAAAATTCGTAATGTGGAAATTAGGAGGTGTGGAGTTACTAAAAGTATTTGTCAGAGGGCTGAAGAGGGGTTGTTGAGGTGATTTGATCATTTAGAGAGCATGGATCAAAGTAGAATGACTTGGAGAGGGTATAATTCTGTAGGGGAAGGAAGGCGGGGTAGGGGTCGTCCTAGAAAAGGTTGGAGGGAGGGGGTAAAGGAGGTTTTGTGGGCAAGGGGCTTGGACTTCCAGCAAGTATGTGTGAGCGTGTTAGATAGGAGTGAATGGAGACGAATGGTTTTTGGGACCTGACGAGCTGTTGGAGTGTGAGCAAGGTAACATTTTGTGAAGGGATTCAGGGAAACCAGTTAATTCATTTAGTTGGACTTTAGTCCTGGAAATGGGAAGTACAATGCCTGCACTTTAACCCTTCGGGGGTTGACAGGCCTTCTTCGAAACATGTTCTCAGGGTCGAAAATTTTTTTGAAAAAAAAAAAGTTTCTTATGAAATGATAGAGAATCTTTTTTACGATCATAACGACACCAAAAGTATGAAATTTGAATGAAAACTTACGGAATTATGCTCTCGCAAATTTATCGGTCTTGAAGATGTTTACGCATCGGCAATTTCGCCCACTTTGAGCCCTATTTTTGGCCAATTCCAATGTTCCAGTCCACAAAAATCAGCTATTTCGCTAGAACTCTATTTCTTCTATCGATTGAGTACAATAAACAGCCTATTTAACAATTTCAACTACCCAAAATAGTGGTCAGAAAATGGCAATTTGGCCAATTTCACACAAATTTCAAACGATGGCAGTTTCAAAATAGGGTCCAGAATAAACAAGGCAGACATTCCTGGCACAAAAATAACATCTTCTCTGTTCATTAGTCACATTTCCAGGCCCTTCTTACATTACTTTTGCTTTCCATATTGAATTCTCACAAAAAATAGAAGATTTACTGTTATGTATACAACTGCATCATTGTAAAAATGGTATAAATAATATCAGCGCACTTGTGCAAGAATATTAGACTCGCCAGTTGATGTGTATTGGACACATGGTGTGATTTGTTTACTCATGAACATCGGCTAAAATCGAACATTTTCGCTACTTTGATCTCAATTTCAAGGTACTTGTCATTGTCAAACCAATCAAAATCATCTCTATTTCTGTAATATATCTTCCATTCTATTAAATGAGACCAAGAAAACGAGAATACATCAATAAATACCATTCGAAAATAGACTGCAAATTCGCTGTTTTAAAAAAAAAAAAACAGTCGGAGTTTTTTTTTTCTCATTATGCAGTGTGTGCTGCAGGATTTTTTTTATACTGCGCACACTGACCACACAGACCCATTCTTTCATATGTAGGCCTACCAGCCATTTCCCGCTTAATTTGAGGCCGCTAGAATTTACGCGTACTAGTACGGCACCGGCCCCTGCTCGTAAAACGTACTAGTACGGCACCGACCCCGAAAGAGTTAATGGAGGGGTCTGAGATAGTGACAGCTGGGAGGGAATTCTCAGCTGTCGTATCTGAGCGCCTCTGCAAAGACAGTGATTATGTATGAGTGTGGTGAAAGTGTTGAATGATGATGAAAGTATTTTCTTTTTGGGGATTTTCTTTCTTTTTGGGTCACCCTGCCTCGGTGGGAGACGGCCGACTTGTTGAAAAAAAAAAAGTTTACTGAGTATACCAGGTAGTGTATGGCAGGGTTGTTATTGAAAGAATTAGAGGTAAGACAGAGTAGGATTGCAGATGAGCAAGGAGGCTTTAGAGTGCGTAGGGGATGTGTAGATCAAGTGTTTACAGTGAAGCATATATGAGAACAGTATTTAGATAAAAGTAGAGAAGTTTTCATTGCATTTATGGATTTAGAAAAAGCATATGATAGAGTGGATAGGGGAGCAATGTGGCAAATGTTGCAAGTGTATGGAATAGGTAGTAAGTTACTGAAGGCTGTAAAGAGTTTTTGAGGATAGTGAGGCTGAGGTTAGGGTGTGTAGGAGAGAGGGAGATTACTTCCCGGTAAAAGTAGGTCTTAGACAAGGATGTGTAATGTCACCATGGTTATTTAATATATTTATAGATGGGGTTGTAAAAGAAGTAAATGCTAGGGTGTTGGGGAGAGGGGTGGAATTAAATTATGGGGAATTAAATGCAAAATGGGAGTTGACAGTTACTTTTTGCTGATGATACTGTGCTTATGGGAGATTCTAAAGAAAAGTTGCAAAGGTTAGTGGACGAGTTTGGGAGGGTATGTAAAGGTAGAAAGTTGAAAGTGAACATAAATAAGAGTAAGGTGATGATGGTATCAAATTATTTAAATAAAGAAAAATTGGAAATCTATTGGAGAGAGGGATTGTGGAAGAAGTAAATGTTTTCAGATATTTGGGAGTTGACATGTCAGCGGATGGGTTTATGAAGGATGATGAAGGATGAAGTTAACCATAGAATTGATGAAGGAAAAAGGTGAGTGGTGCGTTGAGGTATCTGTGGAGACAAAAAACATTATCCATGGAGGCAAAGAATGGACTGTACGAAAGTACAGTGGTACCAACACTCTTATATGGGTGTGAAGCATGGGTTGCAAATGCTGCAGCGAGGAGGCGGCTGAAGGCAGTTGAGATGTCATGTCTAAGGGCAATGTGTGGTGTAAATATTATGCAGAAAATTCGGAGTGTGGAAATTAGAAGGTGTGGAGTTACTAAAAGTATTTGTCAGAGGGCTGAAGAGGGGTTGTTGAGGTGGTTTGGTCATTTAGAGAGAATGGATCAAAGTAGAATGACTTGGAGAGCGTATAAATCTGTAGGGGAAGGAAGGCGGGGTAGGGGTCGTCCTCGAAAAGGTCAGAGGGAGGGGGTAAAGGAGGTTTTGTGGGCGAGGGGCTTGGACTTCCAGCAAGCATGTGTGAGCGTGTTAGATAGGAGTGAATGGAGACGAATGGTTTTTGGGACCTGACGAGCTGTTGGAGTGTGAGCAGGGTAACATTTTGTGAAGGGATTCAGGGAAACCAGTTAATTGATTTAGTTGGACTTGAGTCCTGGAAATGGGAAGTACAATGCCTGCACTTTAAAGGAGGGGTCTGGGATAGTGACAGCTGGGAGGGACTTATTCTCAGCTGTCGTATCTGAGCGCCTCTACAAAGACAGTGATTATGTATGAGTGTGGTGGAAGTGTTGAATGATGATGAAAGTATTTTCTTTTTGGGTCACCCTGCCTCGGTGGGAGACGGCCGACTTGTTGAAAAAAAAAAAGTATATGCATACTATTTCACCATACGGAAGTGAAAAATCCTTCCTCCATAAACAATGTATGTTGTAAGAGGCGACTAAATTCCTGGGAGCGAGGGGTCTAGTAACCCCTTCTCTCGTATAATTACTAAATATATGAAGAAGAAACTTTACGAAAGCGTTTCTTCTTTTTCAGGTCACCCTGCCTTTGTGGGAGACAGTCGGTGTGTTAAAAGAAAATTCTATCTATTCGAGTAGAAAAATGTAATTAATACTTCTGAATGGCTTTGGTTCTTGGGAAATAAAAATGCTTTCTTCGTACCCATATGAGTAGTACAGTTGTTAGATAAGGAAATCAACTGTTTATATTTATGTATTCTTTCCTCTGTAAGCCATGCATGTTGTAAAATGCCGGGAGCAAGGGGCCAGTAACACCTGTAAAAATTACTAAATAATAATAATAATAGTTTATTGAGGCATGATACAAAGAATTACAATGGGTTATGAGATGTAAAAAGAAACTGTTAAACGTTGATGAAGAGAGGGAGGCAGTAATATCATGCATTGACCAGGGAGGTATAACATCTTTTAAAAGTGAAGAAGCGCCATATGTGAGTATGGGGGAGGTGCATGAGGCACTGGGTAGAATGAAAGGGGGTAAAGCAACTGGAACTGATGGGATCATGACAGAAATGTTTAAGGCAGGGGGGATATAGTTTTGGAGTGGTTGGTACTTTTGTTCAGTAAGTGTATGAAAGAGGGTAAGGTACCTAGAGATTGGCAGAGAGCATGTATAATTCCTTTACATAAAGGGAAGGGGGACAAAAGAAATTGCAAAAATTATGGGGGAATAAGTAGGGTGTGTAAAGAAAGTTGAAAGTGAACATAGATAAGAGTAAGTTGATGAGGGTATCAAATGAGTTAAGTAAAGAAGGATTGGATATCACATTGGAGGGATGGATTATGGAGGATGTTAATGTGTTCAGATATTTGGGAGTAGATTTGTCAGCGGATGGGTTTATGAAGGATGAGGTTAACCATAGAATTGATGAAGGAAAAAAAAAAATGGTGAGTGGTGCATTGAGGTATCTTCTTCTTCCTTTGAACAAACCGGCCGTATCCCACCGAGGCAAGGTGGCCCAAAAAGAAAAACAAAAGTTTCTCTTTTTAACTTAAGTAATGTATACAGGAGAAGGGGTTACTAGCCCCTTGCTCCTGGCATTTTAGTCTCCTCTTATGACATGCATGGCTTACGGAGGAAGAAATAAACAAGAACAAGAACTAGTAAGAAAATGGAAGAAAACCCAGAGGGATGTGTATATATATGCTTGTTCATGCAAATGTAGTGTGACCTAAGTGCAAGTAGAAGTAGCAAGACGTACCTGAAATCTTGCAAGTTTATGAGACAGAAAAAAGACACCAGTAGTCCTTTCTTTCAACACGTCGGCCGTTTCCCACCGAGGCAGGGTGGCCTAAAAGGAAAAACGAAAGTTTCTCCTTTTACATTTAGTAATATATACAGGAGAAGGGGTTACTAGCCCCTTGATCCCAGCATTTTAGTCGCCTCTTACGACACGCATGGCTTACAGAGGAAGAATTCTATTCCACTTCCCCATGGAGATAAGAGGAAATAAGAACAAGAACTAGTAAGAAATTAGAAGAAAACCCAGAGGGGTGAGTATATATATGCTTGTACATGAATGTGTAGTGTAAGTAGAAGTAGCAAGATGTACCTGAAATCTTGCATGTTTATGAGACAGAAAAAAGACACCAGTAGTCCTACCATCATGTAAAACAATTACAGGCTTCTGTTTTACACTCACTTGGCAGGACGGTAGTACCTCCATGGGCGGTTGCTGTCTGCCAGCCTACTACCTAGAATTGAGGTATCTGTGGAGACAATAAAAACATTATCCATGGAGGCAAAGAAGGGGATGTACGAGAGTATAGTGGTCCCAACACTTGTATGGGTGTGAAGCATGGGTTGTAAATGCTGGAGGCAGTGGAGATGTCATGTCTAAGGGCAACATGTGGTGTAAATATGCAGAGAATTCGGTGTGTGGAAATTAGTAGGTGTGGGGTTACTAAAAGTATTATTCAGAGGGCTGAAGAGGGGTTGTTGAGGTGGTTTGGTCATTTAGAGGCTGGAGCAAAATAGGATGACTTGGAGGGTGTATAAATCTGTAGTGGAGGGGAGGAGGGGTAGGGGTCATCCTAGGAAAGGATGGAGGGAGGGGGTAAAAGAGGTTTTGTGTATAAGGGGCTTGGACATGCAGCAGGTATGTGTGCGTGTTAGATAGGAGTGAATGGAGATGAATGGTTTTTGGGACGTGACGAGCTGTTGGAGTGTGAGCAGGGTAATATTTTGTGAAGGGATTCAGGAAAACTGGTTAGCCAGACTTGAGTCCTGGAGGTGTGAAGTACAATGCCAGCAATTTAAAGGAGAAGTGTGAGTTATTGGCTGTTTGGAGTGCAAAGACAGTGATTATGTCTGAATAATGATGAAAGTGTTTTTCTTTTTTTGGGTCACCCTTCTTCAGTGGAAGACAGCCGATGTGTTAAAAAAAAATCTTTATAGTTTTCTTCTTTTTTGAGTCACCCTGCCTTAGTGGAAGGCAGCTGGTGTGTTAAAAAAAATTGTGTGCGTATTTTGAAAAGTAATAATAGATATGGAAAGTGTTGTGTATGTATGGAATGGGTGGCATATGGTTGGAAGCTCCAACCAAATGCCACCCATTCCATTATGAGGAGAGTAAGGTACTGGATGTAGGATAAATGGGGAATATTTTCTATGAAGTGAATGCTAGTATGAACTAATGAATTTGATGTAGAGTGGCTGTTGTTACACTGCTGTTTGCAGATGACAGTGCTATTTAGAGATTCAGAAATTCTGAAGAGAAGTAACGAGTTGGTGGAGCAGTTTAAAAGGTTGTGTAAGTGACTGAAGTTTAATATAACAGAGAAGAGAGCACTATATATTTTTTTTTTCAACTCGTCGGCTGTCTCCCACCAAGGCAGGCTGACCCATCATTCAACACTTTCACCATCACTCACACATAATCACTGTTTTTGCAGAGGTACCCAGAAACGACAGTTTAGATGTCACTCCAAACAGCCAATATCCCAAACCCCTCCTTTAAAGTGCAGGCATTGTACTTCCCACCTCCAGGACTCAAGTCTGTCTAACTGGTTTTCCTGAATCCCTTCACAAAATATTACCCTCCTCACTCTTTGTAGGAAAATAAGGGAATTCGATTGCTCATATTGGAAGGAAGGAGCATGGTGGAAGTGTGTGTAAATACTTTGGAATGGTTTTGCCAGTAGATGGAACTAAAAAATAAGATAAATCACTTAATAGGTGAGAAAAAGAAAGTAGCCAGTATGTTGAGGTGTTTGTAGAAAGACAAAAGTTTGTCAGGTGGTGCCATGCTTGTGTGTAGAGTCAAATATTGCTGTTGAATGTTTCAGCACAGAAGTTTAAGGTAGTGGAAGTATCATCTTTGAGGTTAATGTGTTGTGTAAATATGCAGACAATAGCCTAATTAATGAAAAATTATTAATGATGAAATGAAGGGTATAATTCATGAAGTGGAAGTAGAGTTGTAGAAGTGGGTGTTTGGCCATAGGCTGTGCTTGACACAAAAAAAACAAATGGTTTTATTTTTGCTTAAAAATGCTTTAAGACTACTTAATTTGAAATAATAAATTTATAGATTAATTTTTCAGTATGATTGCATTTGATAGTGGGTTTGCAATTTTTTTAATCAGTTAATTTTGTTAGCATATTAGGTTTTTGTTACCTGCCCTAGGCTCTGGTCTTTTGGGTTTGATTATACAGTATGTATCTTGTGGATAAGAAGCTCATGGTTTTTCATGTCATGATAAGGCTGTAATTGTATTTATCCATGCATTCCTAAACATGACTTATCAAGCAACATATGACGTATGCATTACTAATTAATATGAAAAAAAATAGATATTGTTATTTAAAAAAGTAATTAGTCAACCTGAACTCATGTCAAGTGTTCCATTAGAAAATGTTTAATATGGTAGTGTTTTTTGACTATCTCTTACCCTTATCAGCTGCCTAATTGAGTTATTAAAATTGCCACTGATTACTCAAAAATTGATGGCAATAATCTTATTATAGCCTGGGTCACATTTATATCTGGTTAATTGACTTGAGGCACAAGGGAAGTATGATTGCTTGTTGCCATGGTGACAAGGTAAGCTTCTAGTTGTTTATGAAATGTATATAGAGTAAAGTGAATGTTATCATTATTGTGTAGTTATTGATGTGCATTATTAAATGAGGTGAAATTGTAAAACTAATGATTCTACAGTAGAGCATCAGCTCATGATCACTAACTTATAGTTTGGTAGGTACAGGAACATAACTGAATTACAGTATATACACACAAAGCATATAGAAATCCATGTACATATAGTGAAAACGAAAACAGTTTTGAATGTACAGTGAAGTACAGTCTCCATTTTCAAAGTACAACATTCTAAGGTAAGCAGAAGTAGTAGCAGGTTCAGACAACTCGATATTTCTTAGACAATTGGTAATTAATAATTTCCAAAGAATTGATTACCAAACTGCTGATGGTGTATTGTATATGGTTTGCTATGCAAATGTAAATTTGTGAATGGTTAAGCTGAAAATTCAAGGGTTTATTACATTATTCTGTTGTTATTATCATTCCAAAAAAAGTCCAGAGCCATTGCATTGAGCAGTTTTTATTGCATATTAATTGACTTAAATGAACAAGTAAAATTGCTTAACTTTGTATTTGTACACATGGCAGATTAAGACACTTTCTTGCTTCTTGGTTGTAAATTTTATTTTAGTTAGTGTTACAAGTCTCAAAGCAGTTCTGTTTTCTTCTTTATGTTGGTGGATCTTAAATGTTTAATTAATTGGAAAATATCAGATATTTCAGAGTAGCCTTGGATGTGCTCCAATTCCTTGAATTGAGTTCCTTCCATTTGCTTGGTGCTGTATGACCTCTACAGGTTTAGTGCTCCCTATGAATGAAATAATTATAATTAAGAGTAGCTTGACTGAGATTCTTGAATTATAACAAACTAGATATTTTTTGCCATATCAGTTTAGTGAAGTTTTGAGAGTTTTACTACTCTCACAGCCATCTGGAAAAGACTTGGGCCGGGACATGACCAGTGAACCTACTACAGCCCAGCTTTGGGCCCAGCTTGTCTGGTGGTGGCCTGGTCAACCAGGCTGTTATTGCTCTCAGCCCACTGACTTGCATATCTGTCACAGCCAAGATAATGTACTCTACTTCATTATTTTTTTCTGAGAAGTGGTTTCAAAAGTAGTTCTTAGTCTAACATTAATAACTGACTGCCTGATCCACTGGTGGAAGAATGATCTAGTCAAACTGAATTTTTCACTGTGGGCATCTGTGCTAATACTTCTATTATTGTATTGATTAGCTATTTTTGAGATCATGTGCAAATGATTTCATGAAATTTATTGTTTCAGTGGAACTCCGGATTTCGTATGCACCGAATATCGTACGTTTCAGATTTAGACCACTTTTTTGGGCGAAATTTTGGTCCAGATTTCTTACCTCCACCCGAAAATCGTACGTATCAGATGCATACGCCCGCCTGGAACGCCGCCACTCATGCGTATGTGTCTCTGGCTCTCACTGGTTGAGTGAGCATTACTTCACGCGTTCATCCGAAACATTTTGTAATAATCCATTTCAAGACCTTCATCTGGAACAGCAACAGACCACAGCTGAGGAAATTGCTTCAGAGGAGGAGGAAGAGAGAGGGAAGAAGGTGCCTTCTTCAGTGATTAAGGACATTTGTGCTAAGTGGAATGAGGTGCAAACTTTTGTGGAAAAATATCACCCTGACCAAGCTGATACAAGCTGTATCTGCAACATCTTCAGTGACAATACCTTGTCCCATTTTAGGCAAATCTTAGACGTCAGAAACAGAGCTCTCTGGACAGATTTTTAGTGCGACAGGGGTCCAGTGCCAGTAAAAGACAAAGGGAAGTAACCCCGGATAGGGCTTTGATACCTGAAGTCCTTATGGAGGGGGATTCCCCTTCCAAACAATAAGCTCTCCTCTCTCTCCCCTCCTCGCCTTCTTCCATACACCAATAAGAGTCTTCAATAAAGGTATGTAATAGTGATTTAAATGTTCATTTATACATTTATTTAGTGCTTTATATTATTTCTTATTGTTTTCTGTATGTAAAACTATAGTTATTCTTTAAAAAATGTATTTTTTGTTAATATTTTTGGGTGTCTGGAACGGATTAATTGTATTTACATTCTTATGGGAAATATTACTTCGGTTTTTGTACGTTTCGGATTTAGACAGACCTTCTGGAACGGATTAAGTACGAAATCCGGGGTTCCACTGTAGTACAGTGGACCCTCGGTTAACGAAATTAATCCGTTCCAGGAGCTATTACTTAATCTGAATCTTTCGTTATCTGAAACCTTATTTCCCATAAGAAATAATGTAAATACAATTAATTCGTTCCACAAAAAATAATCACTCAAAAAAAAAAAAACAATAACATTTACTTACCTTTATTGAAGAGTTGCAAGCATCTGGAAGCTAGAGTTGCTGACAGGGGCAGGGTGTTAATGGTTGGAAGGGAAATCCCCCTCCAAAAGGACTTCAGGTAACAAGTCCCTCTCTGGGGTTACTTCCCTTCTTTTTCTTTTAATGCATGAATGCTACACTCCCTGCATGCCTGCTACACTCCCTGCATGCCTGCTACACTCCCTGCATGCCTGCTACACTCCCTGCATGAATGCTACACTCCCTGCATGAATGCTACACTCCCTGCATGAATGCTACACTCCCTGCATAAATGCTACACTCTCTGCATGAATGCTACACTCTCTGCATGAATGCTACACTCCCTGCATGAATGCTACACTCTCTGCATGAATGCTACACTCCCTGCATGAATGCTACACTCTCTGCATGAATGCTACACTCCCTGCATAAATGCTACACTCTCTGCATGAATGCTACACTCTCTGCATGAATGCTACACTCCCTGCATGAATGCTATACTCTCTGCATGAATGCTACACTCCTGCATAAATGCTACACTCTCTGCATGAATGCTACACTCTCTGCATGAATGCTACACTCCCTGCATGAATGCTACACTCTCTGCATGAATGCTACACTCCCTGCATGAATGCTACACTCTCTGCATGAATGCTACACTCTCTGCATGAATGCTACACTCCCTGCATGAATGCTACACTCTCTGCATGAATGCTACACTCCCTCCATGAATGCTACACTCTCTGCATGAATGCTACACTCCCTGCATGAATGCTACACTCCCTGCATGAATGCTACACTCTCTGCATGAATGCTACACTCTCTGCATGAATGCTACACTCCCTGCATGAATGCTACACTCTCTGCATGAATGCTACACTCCCTCCATGAATGCTACACTCTCTGCATGAATGCTACACTCCCTGCATGCCTGCTACCACTGGGGTGCCACTAGGAAGCTTCTTTGGACCCATGGTGACTTATTTCACAGTGACAATCACTAAACCACCAAAAAATACACCAAATATATTGTGAATCTTTGAAAGAGCGCACTGGGTAATGTTCTCTCAATGGTAAACAACGCTTCACCGGTGTCCTGCGCTTGCGCGGAGCAGGCGGACACGTCTAATACCTTTCGGTAACCGAGGAATTTTTCGCTAACCGATTCCGAAAAAAGCTTACGTTTTCCGAAACTTTCGTTAACGGGACCTTTCGTTAACCGAGGGTCCACTGTACATGAAAACATGCAAAACTCGTGTTTAATCCATATAAACTGGATTTTGTCTTCAACTTGATAACAGTAAGTAAAGTTGCTAGCTGAGGACATTACAGTGGACCCTCGGTTTTCATGTTTAATCCGTTCTAGAGGGATCGGCTAAAACTGAAATCGGCGAAAACTGAAGCCATTTTCCCCATAAGAAATAATGTAAATTCAATTAATTCGTTTCAGACACCCAGGAGTATTAACAAAAAATAATTTTTTAGAGATTAAATATAGATTTACATACAGAAAAGAATGACAAATGAATATAAAGCACTAATAACATGTATAAATGAACATTTAACGTCACACTTACCTTTATTAGCGACTCTTGTTGGTGTATGGAAGACGGAGAGGAGAGAGGGAGGAGAGTTTATTGTTTGGAGGCAGGACAAATGCTTCAATTTGACACTAATATCAGCTCTATGGCTTATTAATCTATCACAATTCATCTAATATGATATAATAAACAAAATAACATAGAAACATGATATACATACTCTAGAATGAATAAAATATGTCATTACGAATGTGAGGACTGGTGGTAGTGTTATTGTTGTTGGGTTTATAAGGGCCACCGACCATAAGCCATGCATATAGTGGTGATGGTGGTGGAGGCAGCAGAAGGCACCACCACTATTCACACTGAAACAATGTACGTACTTTTTTTTTTAACACATCAGATGTTTCCCACCAAGGCAGGGTGGCCCGACAAAGAAAAACTTTCATCATCATTCACTCTATCACTGTCTTGCAAGAGGCGTGCTTACACTACAGCTACAAAACTGCAACATTAACAACCCTCCTTCAGAGTGCTGGCACTGTAATTCCCATCTCCAGGAATCAAGTCCGGCCTGCCGGTTTTCCTGAAACCCTTCATAAATGTTTCCTTGCCTGCACTCCAACAGCACGTCAAGTCCTAAAAACCATTTGTCTCCATTCGCTCCTATCTAACACGCTCACGCACGCTTGCTCGAAGTACATACGTAATTTATAAATAAGAAATATTTACACTTTAATTTATAAATAAGAAATATTTACACTTTAATTTATAAATAAGAAATATTTACACTTTAATTTATAAATAAGAAATATTTACATTTTATAAATTAAGAAATATTTACACTTATCTTGGAGGAGATGGTGGCAGAGGGCAGCGTTGGTCTCAGTGCCCCTATATACCTCAAACAACAATGGAGGAGTTAAGTTTCGTGTCGTCATTTTTCTATCGCTTAATCGCTTAACTTACTTGCTTCACTGTTAGTGCTACACTTTATCTCTGGCTGGTGCTATAGTCTTTATCAACTCCACTTTGATACTTTGCTACGATTTATTTCTTTAATTCTATGGTGTTCCTCACTTTCTTTACCAAAGGACTGGCACTAAGAGCTTTCTTTGGGCCCATGGTGGCTTATTTAGCAGTCACACACAATAATCAAGGGCTGAAAACAATGGATTGTTAAGAAATGTTTTGTATGAACTCGCAGGATAATGTTCACTCAACCAGAAACAATGCTACACTGCCTGAGAATGTGTGTGGGAGGCGGGATTGCGGGCTTTGTATGCGCCCTGGGCACTGGACAGGTTCCGTACCATCGACGAAAATGGAGCCAATCGGCAAAAACGGAGCCAATATTTCCATGAAAAAAGTGCTCGAAAACTGAAATCGGCGAAAAACGAAGATACACGAAAACCGAGGGTCCACTGTATTTGAAATATTTAGTGAATTATTGTATTTATATAATTTTTTTGTCCAGCTTAAATTTTTGTAATACTGTACTGTACTAAAAAGGTCTTTAGAATTAGCAGAATGCCATGAGTCAGTGGTAAGGGTTGTATGGTTGTATGGCTATGAACTGAGGGATCTCCCCAACAATAAGTTGAGCAGTTCATAAGAGGATAAAATGTTATGGGTATCTTGTCATTATAGTCATGATGAGCTAGTGCTGGGCTGAATGTCAACCTAGGTATAGCCTAAGTGACTGCAACTTGTCCTCCAACATAAACAAGTGTGATTTCCAACATTTAATTGACGACAGTGTCTCTTCTGCTACCAGTTATAATTTGTCCTTTTATGTAAATTTGCTCATTGATATTTACTGTGCAATTATAAGTTAATCTAGAATAGCTAATATTTAATTTTGATATTCGTTTAGGTTAATCTAGAAGAACTAATATGCTATTTTTGTCTCTGTTTAGACTGGAAAAGTTGTCACTGTAATGGACTGGAAAATGCAATTGTTTTGAGGGTGGGTCGGTGAGCGAGTTGCTATGGCATGGAAACAAATGTGTAGGTAAGATTAAGATTGCCTTAATAAACTTTTACCTATCTCTTTCCAAGTAGAAAGAGACAGATAAAAGTAGAAAAGTGCAAATATGGGAAATAAGAGGTTATCAGAATATAGTAGAAACCAAATGGGGCCACATTGTGTACTGTATGAAAGATAAAATCTGAGGGTAGGGAACAGAAGTGCTCCCTTAAATAACTGAAGCCAGATAATCTATCGTGGAATAATTTGGTAAAATGGTCATCTCCTTAAAAAATACACAAATATAACTTAGTGATCCCTATTTTATGTTGATTAATGGACTTGCAACCCTAACCTGTATATCATACCTGGCCTAATTAACTATAATTGTATGTGTCAAGAAAACCATGCATTATTGAAGTTTTCACCTGCACTGCTGTGGATGAATTAAGTGAGAAGTGAATGCTCATTTCATTAACATCATTTTAAGCTCATTTCATTAATGTCATTCACTTAATTTATTTTATGATTAATGGATACAAAGAGGAGAGCTAATCCTATTCATTGGAAGTATTATGAAGTGGAGAAATTTGTAAGAAAATAATTGATACTCCTTTCGTTTTTTTGCATTGAATACTGTTATTAATAGATATAGAAATTTGCTTTTTCATATTAAAATTTAATTTAATCTGGAATTGCAGTAATAGGTGGAGATGAATAAACAGTGTAGAGGTACTGTACTTTTTAGGCAAAATGTGGGTTGGCATACCAAAATGAATATGACATGTGTGGCTATAAACAAGTGTGTTTTTATTGTACATACAGGATACAAAGGCAGACTTCCAACATTAATGAAGAAACTACAGGTGCAGAGCAAGCTTATATTGTGACAGTAGGTCACTCTTGATTAAGCTCTACATGGAGCAGACTGTTGTAACAATAGAAACTTGTTCTGCATTTGTGTCTTTTCTTCAATGCAGGTGCAGCTTGTGCAACATACTGATTCATATTGCAAGGCCTACAGCAGCACAAAAAAATTAATGACCTTTGAAGTGCTTGTTTTTATGATGCAGAAATTTCAGTCTTGCTGTCATGCTCTGAACACTCAACCTAATAATCTTTTCTTGAACAATCCTCATTTTCTTTTATATAGAGTTAATATATTTAAAAAATTCATCATTTTCAACTCAAAACATTAGCACCTCAAAGTACTGTATTTATTCGTTATAAAAATTAAATTATAATCATGATATATGGAATACATTTTTTTTTTTTTTTGTAGATTTATGAGCTGTGTTCTGTATTATCTTTCATAGGATGCCATTATATTCTCCCAACTTTAAGCATTTATGTGAACTTGGATGACTTTAAATTTGCTTAATGGCAATGGAATAGGCTATAAGAGCCTAAAGAAGTCTTAAAGAAGAAATTAATTCATATTTTATATCAGTCCAGTAAATGAGACAGGATATTTTACATTACATCATTCATCATCATTTTACACTAGAGTGGGAAGGCAATTTAATTTTGTAATTTAATATTTTAAGTATTGTACAGTATTTCATAGTATTTATTCCACTAATGTGTAAAGCAAGGGAATTATTTTACATAAAAAAATTAATTTGTTCATTGAAATACAGTGGACCCCCGCGTAATGAACACCCCGGAAATCATACAATTATGTAAGTATAATATTGTAAGTGCTTTTGTAAGTGTATTTTTGGGGGTCTGAAATGGACTAACCTACTAGACATTATTTCTTAAGGGAGTAAATTCGTTCAGTAATGGCACTTGAGCAGGCTTCTGGAGTGAATTTTGTTCGTTACTTGAGGGTCCACTGTACTTAATGTTAGAAGATTTAAGCTAATTTTTTCTTTTTACCTTTTTTTTTTATCAGATGTGACCAGCTGCAGAAGTTATGTGATTTGATATTTAGTGAAGACCTAGATCAAGAAGAAGTAGTTAATTTGACAACTTGCCTTTGTCACCTTCTGGCAGATGACTTAACACCAGGTACCTCTCTCTTGCCTCAGGATATTTCAGCCGAGTAAGTTTTAACCTTTTTCTCACATTTAACCCTTAAATTGTTTATCATTGGCTTCCTGGGAAACTGGGTGAAACATAAGTCAACAGATTAATTTTGTAACATTTAGAAAGTACAAGCTACCCTTCAACTGTGTAATAAAAATTAGCTCAAGAAGAAAAATAGTCTCGTTCTATTCATTGTCTGAAAATGTTTTAAAGAAAAACATTTTGAATCCTAAAATTAAAGAAGTAAGTTTTTATTCATGTGGTTTACAGAAAGAATATCAGAGCATTGATAAGGGGAGTTATAACACTGGAGAAAGTAAGATCTTTCATGAGATACTGAATATTAAACAGTCCTATAACGTCTTAAGTGGTTTTACCCTTGAGCAAAGAATCAGCCATTTTGCTTTTTGGTAAAAAAAAAAATGGTTTGCTGATGTATACATTCTGTTGACTGATACCAAGAATTATTGAATGATGTAGTGGAAGATCTTGAGCTTAGTGTTTCATCATTCTATTTCTGTCTCATTTACCTTGCAAGGATTACATTATTTAGCAAGTACCTGATACTGTCAATATTTATGTTAGCCAGATTTTTGTTTCCTTATTGTCATATTCTTGGTTCTGACTCCAGCTTGCCAATAAATAGAGACTTTCACAGAGGCTCGGGGTCCCAACCATTTTGGAGTCTTATTATAGTGCTTTGAGGGTTAATTTTTATTTGCCAGGAACTTTTAAGTATCTTTATAAAATGAATTACAAACAATTTCTTTGCTGTTTAATTGATATTTTTCTTGTGAATATTGAAATGCATTTATTTTTAATTTTTTTTAAAGGAGAGATAATATTTCTGAATGTTTCAGGAGCATTCAAGAAAGCTTGGGGCGTCCCTTGTATGTCCTCTTCGACAACCTCATCACCTTACCAGAGGATGATCATCGGAGACAACCTCTGCTACTACTCTTGGTAGAGATGCACAAGATCACCCTTCATGTTGGTTACCACTTTTTATATTTCCTCAAAGCTTCCAACATAAAGACAGAGAAAGTCCAAGAAAATAATGAGTGTTCCTTCCTTACCTATCGTGACCTGTGCAAGGCTGCAGGACAGAAGGATTTTGCTGGTTTTATCATTAAGGACTTGAGACTCTGTAGTGAAGATGATCCTCGAGTGTTAAGTTGGATTATTCCGGATATATATAACAGTTTCCCCAAACAAACAAGAGGGAATGCAGAATTATTACAGTTGGTGTTAGAACGATTAGACTCCTCACAACTACATGACCTGGTGTGCATGGTACTTCAGGGTTCTTTACAAATGTTCGACAACAGCTCCTTTGCTACAATACTGGGTGAGTATTCAAATTTCCTGAAGTCTTTTTTTTTTTTTTTTTTTTTGTATTACAGTATATAATAATCACATTACTGTATTACAAATTGTAAGATTTAAAATGGACACAGTAGTGCATGCAGTATCACCTGCAGCTGTTCAGTTTCTTGAGTACTATTGATGCTGGATATTATGTTTAAAGCATTTTGATTACCTTATGTATAGAAGCAGTTTTTTCCTAAATGTAGTTATGAACAGTTAGTTAAAGTAGTAAGGCAGTCTTACAAAATTGCATTATTTTTCATCCGCACAAGCAATTTTTACTTCTTCAATTGTTCTGACTATTTCTGATATCTGCTGAT
Source organism: Cherax destructor (assembly GCA_009830355.1). Lineage (NCBI taxonomy): Eukaryota > Metazoa > Arthropoda > Malacostraca > Decapoda > Parastacidae > Cherax > Cherax destructor. The sequence goes on from WNWK01004152.1 coordinate 66,491, forward strand.
AGTAGATTGATGAATAGTCTTGGACCACAGATGTTAACAGTGTTCTCTTTATACACATATAACCCCATGGTGTCCCCTGCTTTTCACTGGACCTATTTTATAACTTCTCCCATTATTTCACTAAAGTACATTGTTATGGCAGTGTGTAGATTTGGGACTAGGTTTTCAAGTATCTTCAATGTATACATAAGTGTACATTCCCAGTGTAATACTGCTTCAAAATTTATGTTGACAGTGGATGTTTTCTGTAGCAAGCCTCATTCATGCTAAGCCAGAAAATGCAACACCATTGTGGATGTCTTATATGTAAGCACATAAACTTTAGAAAGTTCACCTGCTTGCCATCAGACCGGTCTCAGAAGTTTTATCAGTACAATTGAGTAATAAGGTGGAGTGAGTTATAAATAAAAATTTAATCAAGGTGAAATGGCAGGTTCAGGAGCTTATTCCTATAGGATAAAAAGGAATGGAATAGGAGGTAGGTTACTGAAAGCAGTGGAGAGTTCATACGAGGATAGTGAGGCTCAGGTTAGAGTATGTAGGAGAAAGGGAGATTATTTCCCAGTGAAAGTAGGCCTTAGACAAGGATGTGTGATGTCACCATGGTTGTTCAATATATTTATAGATGGGGTTGTAAGAGAAGTGAATGTGCGGGTGTTGGCAAGAGGTGTGGGGTTAAAAGATAAAGAATCTAACACAAAGTGGGAGTTGTTACAGCTGCTTTTTGCTGATGACACTGTATTTTTGGGAGATTCTGAAGAGAAGTTGCAGAGGTTGGTGGATGAGTTTGGTAGGGTATGTAAAAGAAGGAAATTGAAAGTGAATATAGGAAAGAGTAAGGTGATGAGGATAACAAAAAGATTAGGTGATGAAAGATTGGATATCAGATTGGAGGGAGAGAGTATGGAGGAGGTGAATGTATTCAGATATTTAGGAGTGGACGTGTCAGCAGATGGGTCTATGAAGGATGAGGTGAATCATAGCATTGATGAGGGTAAAAGGGTAAGTGGTGCACTTAGGAGTCTGTGGAGACAAAGAACTTTGTCCGTGGAAGCAGAGAGGGAATGTATGAGAGTACGTATAGTTATACCAACACTCTTATATGGGTGTGAAGCATGGGTTGTGAATGTTGCAACAAGGAGAAGGCTGGAGGCAATGGAGATGTCATGTCTGAGATCAATGTGTGGTGTGAATATAATGCAGCGAATTCGTAGTATGGAAATTAGGAGGAGGTGCGGGATTATCAAGACTATTATCCAGAGGGCTGAGGAGGGGTTGTTGAGGTGGTTTGGACATGTAGAGAGGATGGAACAAAGTAGAATGACTTCGAGAGTGTATAAATCTGTAGTGGAGGGAAGGTGGGGTAGGGGTCGGCCTAGGAAAGGTTGGAGGGAGGGGATAAAGGAGGTTTTGTGTGCGAGGGGCTTGGACTTCCAGCAAGCATGCATGAGCGTATTTGATAGGAGTGAATGGAGACAAATGGTTTTTTAATACTTGACGTGCTGTTGGAGTGGAAGCAAAGTAACATTTATGAAGGGATTCAGGGAAACTGGCAGGCCAGACTTGAGTCCTGGAGATGGGAAGTACAGTGCCTGCACTCTGAAGGAGGGATGTTAAATGTTGCACTTTTATAACTGTAGTGTAAGCATGCCTCTGGCAAGACAGTGATGGAGTGAATGATAATTAAAGTTTTTCTTTTTCGGGCCACCCTGCCTTGGTGGGAAACGGCCGATGTGTTAATAAAAAAAAAGGAATGTTTTAATTAGGCTTTCACATGTGAAATGGCATGCCAGACTACTTGATCTGGAGCCACACGTGTGAGGAATGGCATGCCACACTGCTTGCCAGGTGTTGATTTGAGGAATGGCATGTGATAATGTTTACCAGGTGTTGACATGTGAGGAATGGCATGCCATACTGCTTACCAGGTACCCACATGTTAGGAATGGTATGCCATACTGTTTACCAGGTGTTGACATGTGAGAAATAGCATGCCATACTGCTTACCAGGTACTTACATGTTAGGAATGGCATGCCATACTGTTTACAAAGTGTTGACATTTGAGAAATGGCATGCCATACTGTTTACCAGGTACTCATGTGAGAAATAGCATGCTGTAGTTGTTACCAGGTACTCACATGTGAAAAGTGGCATGTTATATTGCTTACCTGGTGATAACTTTTGAGGAGTTGCATGCTGTACTGCTTAACCTAAGAACATGGCAGTCAGAAATTAGAAAGTTGTGTATTATTCTTGTGCTTATTTTTTGGGTTGAATTATTTTTGAAATGTTTGGAATGTAACCCAGTTTTTTTTTTTTATTTGGTATTTGCTTTGCATAGTGCATTTTTACAGTGCATGCCAAATTTCAAGAATGGAGCCAGCCTGCTCAGTGAGGGGTTTACAGTACCATTAATCACTGAATAATACTTTTTTCCTTGATTACTAATTGTCATCTGAAGAATCAATCTTTTCTCTGTAATTCTGTATTAACGGTTAGACTGTGAGTTGCAAGTTACGGTAGGTTCATACATTTGTATGTCCATTGGTTATAATCTCTCTCTCTTCATATTGAAAAACTATAATATTGCTCTGATTGTAATAAATTGTTTTATTAATAACCCAGTAACAATGAAAATTTGTTTCCCAAAAATGAAGAGCATAGCATGAGTAGTATGTACAGTGGTACCTCGAGTTACAATATTTTTTCGTTCGAGAATGCTGTTCAAGTGCCATTAAAAAAACGAATTTATCCCCATAAGGAATAATGTAAAATAGACTAGTCCTTTTACACCCCCAAAAATATACTTACAAAAGCATTTAAAAAAATAAACTTACATAAAAGGGCGATTTTGGGGACCATCGTAACTCGAGGTACCACTGTATAAGGAAATTTCCAAACAAATATATTAAATTCCATAATATGCACTGAAATTTAGGCAGGGCACAGGTTTAAATAATGCAGCATTTCTGTAAATACAGGACATTTTTTCTTACTAACCTTGATGCTGGTGATGGGCTCTTGATCCAAGGAATTGGATCTAGCCTTCCTTTCCTACAGGTTTAGTGGTCCCCATAAATGTAATAATAAAAATATATGTTATTGATTATAAGACTGTATATCCATACAGGTTTAGCAAATGTTTTTAATGTAAAAATAATGATAATAATAATTTGGTTTATAAACTGATTATTGGAATGCATTTTATAGAGAAGAGCTTGCAGTGGGAGACAGTGGAACAGCTGTTTCTGTGGCAACTGGCCAAAGCCCATGAGATTCCTGTGGATTGTTGCTTGTCTGTGATGCCCAAGCTCAAGTTTACCTCACATTCTGCCACCGTGACCAACACTCATGGCGAAGCTCTGTCCAACATTCTTATGATGCTCCGGAGAGAATCGTAGGTTTAAAGATAGTTTGGTAGTCTACTGATAGTCCGCTTTTCATGTGTACATAACCTGCTTATTGTGATTTTGTCTTCAATTTTTTTTTTCTCAGATTTTGTTTTGTGATTGTGGCAATGTGGGAGGTGTTGCAATGTATGGAATAGGTAATAGGTTATTAACCTTTTGAGGGTCCAAGCTGTAGATCTACATCATTAGCTCAGCTCACCCAGATAAGCTGTGAGCGGTAAATTTGGGCATAGATATGAGAGAGTGCATCTATGTGGTAAGTGTGCACCATATAAAACAAATCCTGCAGCATGCAGTGCATAATGAGAAAAAAAATGTGACCATTTTTTGGATTGAAACACTGACTTTGTGGTGTATTTTCGTATGTTTTACGGTTTTATTTGTGGTTTCTTGGTCTCATTTAATAGAATCGAAGATATATTACAGCAATAGAGATGATTTTGATTGGTTTTAGTACTGAAAATAGCTTGAAATTGAGCTCAAAGTAGCAGAAATGTTCGATTTTTGCTGATGTTCAAGAGTAAACAAATGATGTCTCGCGTTCAAAACTCGTCAACTGGTGGGTCTAATATACATTCATGAATGTGTTGATATTATTATACAGTTATTACAATATTGCATGACAGTAAATCTTCTTATTTTTTGGTGTGAATAAAATTCTTTATGTAAATAAAAAATCAAAATGGAATTCATCTGTAAATCCTGGAAACGTAACTAATAAATAGAGGAAATATTATTTTAGTGCAAGCCATGCTTGCAATATTTATTCTGGACCCTATTTTGAAATTGGAATATTTTGAACTTTGTGTGAAATTGGTCAAATTACCAATTTCTGATCATTTTATTGGGTAGTTGAAATAGTTGATTGAGCAGTTTCTTGTGCTCATTCAATAAAATTGGAGTAATGCTAGCAAAATAGCTAAGAATTTGGTGGACTGGAATAATGTAATTGGCCTAAAATAGGAGTCAAAGTGGGCAAAATCGCTGATCTGAAATATCACTGACATAATAAAATTTGCGAGTGTAGTTTCGTCAATTTTCCATCAAATTTTGTATTTTTTGTTTTATTATTTTCAGAAAAAGATTCTCTTCCATTTCATAAAAAGAAAAAAAGATTTTTTTTTTTTAAATTCTTGGACTCTCAAAGGGTTAAAAGCAGTAAAGTCTTTTTATGGAGATAAGCTCAGGTTAGGGTATGCAGGAGGCAGAGGGGGGGGGGGGTCATTTTCCAGTAAAAGTAGGCCCTAGACAGGGATATGTTATATCACCATGGTTATTTAACCTATTTAAAGGTAGGTTTTTTTAAAGAAGCGAGTGCTAGTACTGTACTGTACTGTACTGTAGGGGAAGAAAGGCGGGGTAGGGGTCGTCCTCGAAAAGGTTGGAGGGAGGGGGTAAAGGAGGGTTTGTGGGCGAGGGGCTTGGACTTCCAGCAAGCATGTGTGTGTGTTAGATAGGAGTGAATGGAGACGAATGGTTTTTGGGACCTGACGAGCTGTTGGAATGTGAGCAGGGTAACATTTTGTGAAGGGATTCAGGGAAACCAGTTAATTGATTTATGTAGATGGACTTGAGTCCTGGAAATGGGAAGTACAAGGAGGGGTCTGGGATAGTGACAGTTGGGAGGGACTTATTCTCAGCTGTCATATCTGAGCGCCTCTGCAAAGACAGTGATTATGTATGAGTGAGGTGAAAGTGTCGAATGATGATGAAAGTATTTTCTTTTTGGGGATTTTCTTTATTTTTGGGTCACCCTGCCTCAGTGGGAGACGGTCGACTTGTTGAAAAAAAAAAAATCTGATACAAAGTGGAAGTTGTTCACAGTTGCTCTTCACTGATGAGAAGGTTCTTTTGGGAGATTCTGAAGAGAAGTTGCAAAGATTGGTAGATGAATTTAAGAGGGTATGTACAAAAAGGAAACTAAATACTGTATGTAAAAGAAGGAAACTAAAGGGAAACATAGGAAAGAGCAAGGTGATGAGAATAAAATAAAATCTAGGCAATGAAAGATTGGAGGGAAGGCGTATGGAGATAGTAAAGGTATTCAGACATTTGGATGTAGACTTGTTGGCAAATGTGTTTATAAAAGATGGAGTGAACCAGAGAATAGACTTGGATAAAAAGGTGGGGTATGCTTTGGGACATCTTTGGAGACAAAGAACTTTTTTCTCCTGTTGCCTAAATGGATAATGTACCAGAGTACTGTATAGTGGTACAAACACTGTTAAATTGGTAGGACGCATGGGCTTGAAAATGTTACAATAAGGAGGAGACTGAAGGAGGTCAGTCTACCTCGGTGGGAGATGCCCATTGTGTTTATTTTTTTTTTTTTATTTATTGTTTTAATGGATAACATGACTACAGTATTCTTTTTTATCTTAACAGCCCGTCTGAAATTCTGCTAAGAACACTACTTCTTCGAGAGTTCAGAGTGGAAGATCCAACAGTAGCCACTATCCTGCAGTACTGGGTTCAGAGGTATGAGGACAAGATGGCTAAGCTCATTAATGATGTAGTCAATAATAAACCACAGCCCTCACCAAACAAACGAAAACGAAACCAAAGTACAAAAGCCAATGCAGTGCCATTGGACCAAGTGTTGTCACACTTAAACCACTTAAGAACAGCGTGTGGTCAAACGACATTTTTTGCATTAGAAACAATGCAGGACACTCTACAGACTGCCCAAAATCAGTGTAGTGAAACGCAGAAGAAAAAATATGGTGATCTCTTTGCTCTTATTGAGGAGGAGGATGAGGAGGAGCCAGCGCCTGAACCTCAAAGAAAACCTAAGTCTAATAGAGGAAGAAAACCGAAAGGCCGAAAAAAACAGGAATCAGAGAGTGAAGAGGAGAGTAGTGAGGTAAGTGTTGAAATACTGTATTTTGTTTAAAAGAGATAAGAGGAACAGTGTAGCAGGACCAAAACATCAAAAATATATGCGGAAAGAGAGAGAGAGAGTCATGAGAGTGAATGATGTGTACAAGAAATGTTTAAACTTATTGAAGACCTAAAAATGCAACATATGAGGCTATAAGATGAAAATTATGCCCTAAAATCAAGCAGTTATCAAAAAATCCATGTTGAGTTAAAGCAGGGAGTAGATTACGTCATCTTACCTGAAAGATTGACATGCAAGTGAAATAGATGTGATTTTGGTCGATTTTCAGATCAGAAGCAGCTTCAAAATAGGGCTCATAGTGTCAGAAATATTTGATTTTTTGGCAATTTTTCTGAGGAAGGGTTGGACTTTGCCCTTTTCCCCCTCATTCTGTTTTATAGGTTTTTACCAGGTCTGCTTTAATTATTGGGATGGCCTAAACCATGACCAATCATTCTTTGTTATATATTTTATTATTTGAGAAATAGAATAAAACTTTGATTTTTTATGTGATGGATTCAAAATGGAGGGCAAGTGTTAAATAGGAGAATCCAGGGGATGTGATTAACCCTTTCGGTGGCTATCATGTAGAATTATGTCATTGAGGCCAGGGTCCCTCACGTAGTTCTGTCATGAGCTCAGCTTGCTCAGATAAGCTGTGAGTGGTAAATTTTGCCCAAATAGGAGAGAATGGGGCTGCATTATGAGTGTGCACAGTATAAAAAAAAATCCTGCCCCCACATGGTGCATGATGGGAAAAGCAAAACTCTGTCTATGTGCTTGGTTTAAAATAGTGACTTTAAATTGTTTTCTAGAATGGCTTTTAGGGTTTTATTGGCTATTTCTTGCTAATAATTGATAGAATGGAAGACATACTATTGAAATATAGATGATTTTAGTTGACTTTAGTAATAGAAGTAGCTTGAAATTGGGCTCAAAGTAGCAGAAATAATTTGATTTTTGTCGACTTTCTTGAGGACAGGTGAAGTCCTCCCACATTCCCCAGTTTGTTTTATGGGTTTTTAATAGGTCTGATTCAATTGTTGGGATACCGTAAACCATGACCAATTACAGTGGAACCCCGAGTTTCAAACTTAATCCGTTCCAGGAGCTAGTTCTAAAGTCGAAACGTTCGAAACTTGAAACAATATTTCCCATAAGAAATAATGTTAATCCAGTTAATTCGTTCCTGCTGTCAGGATGCTATTATCAACTTAACAGCTTATTTATCTATCACAATTCATCTAATATGACATAATAAACAATATAAATAATATAAAAACCTGATATACATACACTAGAATGAATAAAATATGTATGTCATTACGAATGTGGTGGTGGGGGAGGACGGTGGTGGCGGTCATTCTTGCTCCAGCTATGAAAACATCTTCCCATTCTTTCCTCCTTCAGACGTGTTAGTATAAGAGAAAACAGAGTTTGTAATGCTAACTGCATTAGATCACTTCTTTCATAAGAAAACCATAATGTACAAATGAACAGGTGTATGTACACCATTTACATACTGTACCTTGCAGAAGATAGGCAGAGCGACTTATGCTGTCAGGAGTTTATTTCGTTTCGTCCTTTTTCTATCGCTTAATCGCTACACTCTTAATGCTACACTTTGTCACTGAACTTAACTGCTTTAAACTCTACAACTAAGAGTGTGTTATTAGTCTTGAAGATGCTATGTTAATAACGATAATAATAACACAATAATAATCACTCTGAGGCGTATAAAACGTTAATATAGACATTTTGCTTAATCCATTTATGATATTTTTTCAAAATTATATAATAAATATGCTACATAACATATAAACATATAAATTAACATAAATATGAGATGTTTTTCCAGTTGGCTTGACGGAGTGAACATAATCCATTCGTGTCCAGAACAGCAACAACAACCGGTTTGTTTACAAAACTCGCGAACCTTCTACACTCTCATTCTCTCGTTTATTCATTTAATCTTGTTTACTCACCTCTCACTCTACATTAAGACTGCCTCAACCACTGCCTCAACCACTGCCTCTACTCATAGAAGCGATTGTTGATTTGCTTTTGCCACACATCCTGGCAAGCTCCACAAGTCGCACACCACTCTCTTATTTTTGTATAATTTCCTTCTTCACTTCTATGATGTTTCTCACTTTCTTTACCACAGGGGTGCCACTAGGAAGTTTCTTTGGGCCCATGGTAGCTTATTTCGCAGTTGCACTTAATGAACAAGCACCAAACACAATGAATTAATTGTGAAATGTTTGGATGAGCGTGCAGGGTAATGTTCATTCGGAGGATAAACAAAGCCAGACTGACTCACGACGCCTGCATGGGGAGGCACGCAGGTGCGGGACAGGCGGACAGGTCTGGTACGTGGTTCGAAACATGGGGCACGTTCGATACTTGGGACAAAATTGGTTTGAAAAAAGCGTTTGAAACTTGAATAGTTCGATACTCGGGGTTCCACTGTATTCCTGATTATATTTTATTATACAGCCTCTCCTCACTTAGCAACGTATTCATTTACCAATGATTCGGACTACGGACTGGCTCTCTGACCAATATACATACCTAAATAATGTATATTAGAGCTGATTTCCTCTATTCTGTTTATTACAGTATACAGTACACTATTGTATAAACTTTTAAAAATAAACTAAAATGTTATAAATGGTGCAAAGGTGACATTAAAACAATAAATATCAAAGATGGTTGACACAAACCCACTACCGTTATAGTATGCTCCTTGCTTAGCGACAAATTTTTTTACCGACATGGTCTTAGGAGCGGAACTCCGTCGTTAAGTGAGGAGAGGCTGTATGGGATATAAAGTAAATCTGTTAGAAAATTTCCCTTATTAGTCTGTAATATTGAGGGTTTACTCTATATTAATTTTGTGATATTTGGATTAATTTTATTGGAGTTACAGCAAAAATGAATTTAATCATAGCTTTGGCAAAATTGGTCTTGTAGAATAAGCGAAGTTTTCAAGTTCAGTTTTACATTCACTGTACCTATCATTTTTTCTGTTATACAGTATATACATAAATATAAACAGTGTAGTGCAAGTATGTGTAATACTTGCACTACATCCTTGACCTTGAAAGTTGCTGCTGGATTAGGAATCAGGCAGTTTTGAGTGCATTAGGGAAGTTTGGGTAATTTTTTAAGCTATTCAGTAGGACAAATAATTATGAGATCTCTCAGTACATTTGATCCCAAAATAATCCCCCACACTCAAAAAACTAACCTTCCCCATCAAAAAATTTAAAGAAATACAAATTTCTTGACTAAACTGTACAACATTCATAGAAACCCGCCACACCAACTGGGAACGGTTGAAGTCCCTTGATTTGTATTCCCTGGAATGCAGGTGAGAGAGATATATACAAATACAAATTTTATTTCTTCACAATTTTACATAGAAGTGCAAGGAGAGCCACTGACATGCCATGGCATTAGGGGCAGCTTAATTTAATGGCTTATAGACTATGTACATAATATTGGAGAAATTGATTGAGTTTGACTTGTTTAAATATTGTTCAATTACAATATGATGATATTTCATTGTTCACATTACATTATGGTGATACTACATTGTAACAAGTGTTTAGTAGGATTGTATTTAATAGTAAAAATTGAAATTATCTTAAGGAAAATAACATTTAGCATTTTTAAAAGTAATTTACAGAATGCGTATTTAGTTTCGGGTGAGTAGGTGGTAATATAATAGTAATACAATGGTAAAAATTGAAATTATCTTATAGGAAAATAACATTGAGCATTTTTGAAAGTAATATAGTAGAACATAATAGTAAAAATGGAAATTATCTTATAGGAAAATAACATTGAGTATTTTTGAGTATGAGTATTTAGTTAAGGGTGAGTAGGTGGATTTTGAGAAGAGTCTTAAAATGATTTTCAGACAAGGTTGTTTTAGTATTTACTGGTAATGAATTCCAGATTCTGGGGCCCTTTATGTGCATAGAATTTTTACATAGGTTGATATGGACACAGGGTATATCAAAAAGTGATCTGTGCCTTATGAATGTCCAACAAACTTGGCCCTCAAGGCCACACGGTGCATGGGACCACAGACACAAAACTGTCCAATGACAAGCACTGTAAAACTGGTATAATAAACTGGTGCATTCATAAAATATTGGCATAAATATTATTTTTGTGGTGAATAATTGTTACTATATTATACTTGATATGCTGTTGGAGTGTGAGAAAGGTAACATTTATGAGGGGATTCCAGAAAACCAGTTACCCGGATTTGTCCTTGACGTGGGAAGTACAGAGCCTGCGGTTTAGAGGGTCATTTGAATTTATTACTTCTGGCAAAACTGCTGTTGACTGAATAATGATGAATGTGTTTCCTTTTTTGGGGGGGTCACCCTACTTAGGTACAAGATGGTCAGTGTGTTAAAAACTTCTAAATATTTGTTGTTACTGATTTACATGAATTGTTTTAGCTGATATTTCAATGTTTGGATTTATTATGCTTTTTGTGTAGATATAAATGCATTCTCTGGAAAGCTCTTTGAGTTGCCATGATTGGGGAGAAGAATGGGTTGGACGTAAGAGACCAAGCATGCTGAAAACAGGTGTGAAGGGAGCTCCTAAAACCATGACGGAGTTCAGTTTAACATATCATTTACCCTTTTGCCTTTTTTTTTTTCTGTCCTGTTTCCTCCTTTCATGTAACATTTAACAGGTGTGTTTCTTTTCATCCATCTTTTGTGTAGATGGTTGGTTGAGCTTTATGTATATACAGTTAGCTACTTTATTGTCCAGACAGCACCTATTGTATCTATCAATTCATAAGTTTAAATTTTTGAAGAAATCTAAATACTGTTACGAACACAGGTAAAGAGTGGCCTGTGAGACCTGGTTGTAATGAGAATTGAAGCAAACAAACTCAGCAGTAGACTGTAATGTATATTTTGCCTTCACCCACTATATACAGATATGTACACTATATACAATATGTACAGATAGAATAATAAGTGTACACCACGGTGACACATGGCAAAGCAGAAGCCAGAGAGAGTGCACCGTACTCAGCCAGCAGGTAGGCAAGTCTGCCAATGCTTATTGCAAGTGAACCATGTTACTTCAGCTTTGATGGGCTTGCCTAAAATTGGTCAATGAACCAAGATACTGATTTAACGATGGGTACCCTATTGATTGTTAAACCCTTAGCACCTGGTTCGCTGGTTGGGAGGCAGCCTATATGGTAGTGTGACATACGCCAAATAAATTGTAACATACTCTTTGCATGCCACGATTACTATATAAAAAAGTCAGTTTGTTTGACTACACTAATTACTATGCATCCCAATATGCCAACAAATATTAGTAAACAAACTTTTGTTTATACATGTGCTCTCCATATTCAGCGTTTCTTTTCACTTTGAAGCTACCCTATAATGTATAGTAGAGTACAGCAGGGCCCCACTTTTACGGCAGGTTAGGTTCCAGGCTATTGCCGGAAAGCAGAACGCTATTTTTTCCACTTATAAATGCATATAAATCCCAGACAACAAGTTTCCACTAACTTATATTAAGTTAGTAATAGAACTAGGCATTAAAAACACAATAAAAAGTAAAATACATACACAGTACATTCATTACTTACCTTAAAATATTTGTAGTCTTAATGTAGGGCGAGAGGTGAGTAGTACCCATTTGTAGGAAGTCAGGTGAAGGTAGCCCTGGCTCCCCGTCCCAAACTTAATATATGTATAATATTTAAAGCAGCCCAGAGAGATAAAATACACATACAGTAACTCATTATTTACCTTAAAAGATGTGTAATCTTAATGTAGGATGAGAGGTGAGTAGTATTTATTTGTAGGAAGTCATGCATAGGTAGCTGGTAGATGTAGCTATGTAGTCCACCTGGCTACATAGCTGCACCTACCTACATAGCTATACGATATTTAATGCGGCAGAGAGCCATATTATTACTATCGACGTACCTTGTTCACTGAGTTTAATCATTTCCAACAACTACCTTTAGATGCCATTATAAACGAAGGGAGAAATAATAATTCATGCCAAGAATTGTAAACAAAGCAGAATGTGTTAAGGGGAGTGACTGGGCCAAATGCAGATTCATACACGTTTTCTCTGGTGCTGGACCAGAAAACGTAATGTCTTTCCCTATAATAATAATAATAATAATAATAATACAGTAGACCTCCGGTGTTTGTCCTGCTCCAAACTCGCCCTTTTATGTAAGTGTATTTTTTTAAATGCTTTTGTAAGTGTATTTTTGGGGGTCTAAAAGGACTAGTCTACTTTACAATATTCCTTATGGGAATAAATTTGTTTGGTAATGGCACTTGAACAGCATTCTGGAACGAAAAAATAACGAAAACCGGGGGTCCACTGTATGTGAAATTTATTGTACTGTGGGTGTATGAATCATGTTTATATAGTACTATGTAACATGTTTCTTATATAATTTTGAAGAAAATATCATAGATGGATTAATGAAAATATCTATATTAACGTAAAATAAGACATTTAATGTGCCCAAGAGTGATTATTATTACATAGTATTACTATGGCATTTAGACTAGAGGGACACTCTTAGTGATTTTAATGTGTACCTGTATGCCAGCACTGTGTAAGTACAGTGGTCCCTCGGTTTTCGTGCATCTCCAAACTCGAACATTTATGTAAGTGTATTTTCGTAAGTGCTGTTGCAAGTGTATTTTTGGGGGTCTGAAATAGACTAACCTAAGTGACATTATTTCTTAAGGAAGTAAATTCGTTCGGTAATGGCACTTGAGCAGCATTCTGGAATGAATTTTCGGCGAAAACCGAGGGACCACTGTATATTTAGGTACAGGTACACATGAGTATAATTATCAGAGTATACATATAAAATATGCAATAACTTTAAAACACTTGAGATTTTGGAAAGTTTCCAGACACAATAGAGAGATGTGCTCACGGAGAATGAAAACAAACTGAGTGGGGCGCGCTGTATTAGAAAGATGGGGAGCCGTATAGCAAGTAGGGTCCCGCTTTACGGCGGGACCCTACTGTATTCCATCTCTAAATTTCATAGACTAAATTGGTCTCTGGATCTGTGGTACACTTCTTCGCACTATTTTTCCACACAACATTTCACACAAACCTGCTGATTTCATTTAGGGCCTGTCACCACATAATACATAATTCCAAAACATTCATCGTAAATATTGCACTGGCATGATGAACTGATGTGGTAAGTGTATAGATATACTACTTATACTGTATCAGTCTTATTAGGAGGACTGCCCCATTTTTTATAAGTAAAAAAGTAACTACAGGGTTTTAAATAAAATTCTACAGGAGTAAAATTTGAGTATCTGTATTTGCTAGGATTTTGGTACAAATGTATGTGGATATGCCAAGTTAAAATGCTGTATGTTATAATATACTGCTGTAGATTGTGTACAGTACTTCAAACTCATACAATTATAGATCTACCAGTAGTTAAATTATTTAAGACTTACATTAATGTACTTGTGTATGGACTTACAGTTACTTTCAATAATTTCTTTATTTTTCACATTTTAGGAGGAAGATGTCAAGAAGCCATCCAGAAAGCGGAAAAAGAATAACCAAGTGGGGTCAGATAGTGACTAGCCATGGCCACGGTGGGTTTAGCTGAAAGCAGTGTGGGACAAGGTCCCAACAGGATTAGCTAAGTCACTTGTGATAATGGTTCAGTTACTGGCTAAGTCATTCTGGTACTGACTTAAGCCTCTATGTACTGCCAAATCACTGTGGTACTGGCAAAGTTGCTGGGTACTGCCAAGTCACTGTGGTACTGGCTTAGCTGCTGGTACTGGCTAAGTCACTGGTACTGGCTAAGTCACTAGTACTGGCTAAGTCACTGGTATTGGCAAAGTCACTGGTATTGGCTAAGTCACTGGTGCTGGCCAAGTCTAAGCCAGTGTGATTCATGCAGAATTACTTTGGTACTGGCTAAGTTGCTCTGATACTGGCTAAGTTACTGTGATGATGGCCAAATCACTATGTGTACTGACCAAGTCAATAGTGCTGACTGCAGACGCTGGTACTTGCCAAGTCACTTGGTACTGGCAAAGTCACTGGTACTGGCTGTCACTGGTAAGAGCTAAGGTCACCACAGGACTAAAGCCTCCGGGAACAAAACCCAGCACTCTTCATCTGTGATGTGATATAGTGGTAGCCTTAATTTTTTTCATATATATTTTTTTTAATGCATTAAGTGAGAGGAGATGCATTGATTTCTTCATGAGGAGACCTTTTTTTTTTTTTTGTCTTCTCTAGTGTTAATTTTTCCCCTGCCCCCTTCCCTTAACTGAGCTGTGGACTCGAAAAAACTTTCCTCAGGCAAAGTAGACAGAATTGAAGGATATTGTTAAACAATTTCCTCATGTATGTACTCTAGTTTGTGAGACAGTATCGGCATGTGTGTGTGATGAATGTCCGTGCTTTGTTTGTGAAAGTGAATACGTATAGGGATTACTAGGGGAAAGAAGCACTTTAAGGAATCTGCATATCAAGAGTGATACTGAAAAGCCATTTGAAAAAAAAAAAACAAGAAACAATAGATACATTACCTCCCCAGCCAAAGATGTCTGATACAAAAGTATTGATGACCATCTCGATAATCAGTGCCTGTCTCCCCGTAGAGGTGTATTCAGCTGCCAGTCACATTTGTGTGTTGAAAACAAATATGGATATTACAAGTGTCTAAATCAGCCATGAACATTAATGAAACACATTTCTCTAAAAGAGAAACACAGTAAAAGAAATTCCTAAAGAAATAACCACCATCACTTAAGCGTTATGAAATGAATTGTTATTATGAATAATAATTATTCTTTTCAGTGTGATTGGCCTAATTTTTTTTTTTAATTTAAAAGTGCAGAAAAATAATGTTCAGCACAAGCTATGATGTATTCATTAATCCATTTATTATGTTTATGGTCATAGTGTACAAAAACCATGAGCTCTTGAGCATTGTAAGCATTATAAGGTTGATGTCAACTGTCTATAAGATTGCTCAAATTGTCAGGTATGTATGGCATTCATATTGTAATGCTGTATTACATAACAAATTTAAAAGAAAAATCATTGTAAATTTTAATCAGAGTAACCTAATTCCAGGTACTAAATTTGTTAAACATTGGTACATGCAAAATAAGTTTTTCATTTGTGCATAAGTAGATCAGTAACCGTTCTCAACATTAGAAAAAAAAAAGAGAGATGGTTAATTGATCTCAAGAACAGGTAGCAAATCAAATTTAATAAGATGTGGACAAAATGAGCATTCATAAATATTTGTCACTTTGTAATTTCAAAAAAGATTTTTAACTAGTTCATTAATTTATTAAGAATGGAGTAATATAGCACAAAATATACTGGCTCAGTAGACTCTTTAATATATTCATCCACATCTTATTATGTTATTTTTGTAAGTTCTTGTGCTCAACAAGCAGTCCTGTTGGATGACAACACCAGCTCTTAAAATTTTTCATTCCAAATGAGAGGTATATCATTGTGCCATTATAAATCTGCATTTCTCTTATTTGAAAATTTACCAAAATGAGCAGTTCTGATTTGGTGTGTCATTTCAAACAGCCTTTTCCTATTTGTAAGTACAGTATATAGGAAATGATGCCTGGTATTACTGTACCACTACGATCAAATATTTTTATCCCATCAGTTTTTTTTCATTGTTGATGTTATTTTCATTTAAAGTGATATATATAGTATGATGGAAATGAGATTTTACCCATAACAGTCACAGTGTGAACATTTAGACCACAAATATTGTCAAAATTATAAAAAAAAAAAACAAATCTTTAAAGCATTTTGATGAATGAAAGTGCAAGAACTAGACTGAAGATTTCAAGACGTGTAGACAATGCCTTACTGCTGTCTGTTTATACAACAAACACTCTATTCTTTGTTAAGATAGCCAAACTTCAACCAGTTTTAGATGTGCTAAAACAGATTTATATAAGATTATTAATAAAACTAAAAAAATTACTATTTTCTGATTATCCTCCTGATAGTGTATAAACATCAGCCAATTTTTATTTTTTTATATAAAAAAAACCTGTAGTTTTAAACTGTTAGTAAGAAGTTTGAGCTTAATAAAATAATGCTTGCCTGTCAAATCTAAGAGTGTCCTTCAGGAATCTCAATAACTGGGTGCTTTATACAACATGTCAGGCCATCTTGGAGTACACAACACCTGTATGCAACCCACACCTGAGGAAGCATGTTAAAGAGACTGGAGAAAATGCAGAAGTATGCAACTAGACTGGTTCTAGAGCTAAGGGTTATGAGCTATGAAAAGAGGCTAAAGGAAAGGAACAACACTGGAGGACAGGAGGACCAGGGATGACAGCTACATTCAAAATACTCAGAGGAATTAATAGATCAGACAGGGACAGGCTATTTGAGAGGCAAGAAACAGGTACTTGGGGGCACAGATGGAACTTCGACACACGAATCATGGGTGTGTCAGGAAGTATTTCTTCAGTCTTAGATTGGTTACGAAGTGGAATGACTGACGAAGAAGTGGTGTAGGCAGACTCCATACATAGTTTTAAGAATAAGTATGATAGGGCCCACGAGGCTAGATGAGAGTGAATCCAGCAAATGGCAAGTTAGAGAGAGAAGGCCAGGAGATGAGACACGACCCCCTACAACTACATACAGGTAAGTGCCCACAAATGAATACATTATGCCCATCTTGGAGTATGTGACACAAGTAGGGAATCTGTATTTGAAAAAAAGCATGTTGAGAAAGTGCAGAAGTATGCAACAAGGCTTGTTCCTGAGCTAAGAGACATGATATAGAAAGAAACTAATGGAACTGGACCTAACGACATTGGAGGACAGAAGAATCAGGGAGGAGATTATAATATACAAAATACTTGGGAATTTATAAGGTAGATAGAGATAGGCTGTTTGTGAGGTGAGAAATGCAGGGGAAAGGGCATGTGCACAAGCTACAACTCTACCCCTGCAACCACAAATAGGCAAGTACATACATGTACATACACACGACCAGTGAAGAGGCGGGGCCAGGAATTGTGAATCAACCCCCTACAGCCACAATTAGGTGAGTATACACACACACTCGAGCCGTCTCCTACCATAGTGTGAACCCCCCACCACCTCCAAAAAAGAAGAAAGTAGGAAACATTCACCATCATTCATTCAATTGCTGTTTTGCAAGAAGTGTGCTGAAGTCACAGTTCAGATGTCCATGAACCAGTTATTAGTAAAATTATGTGGAAGCAGTAATCCAATAAGTCATACAGTATCTGGGAAATAGGAACCAGAGTTGATGTAAGGGGGAGGGAGCTCCGAGCTCCAATTGACCCTGGTGGGTTTAGCGCTTAGTTTTGAATAATAGTCCGAGCTCCAATTCCTTAATTAAGAACCCTTCACCAATTTCAAGGTATGTTCCTTTATAGGGCCTGAGAGTATAGTTCGAAGTGTTTGGCAGAACTAAGATTCTCAAACCCAAATTAAGAAAATCTACTAATAAGTGGCTCATAGTTCAGTGGTTCACAATTAAAAGACCCCAGTTCGATCCTTGGGTAGGTGGAGGTGTTGGAATGTGTCCTCACACTTGCTGTCCTTGTTCAACTAGTAGTAAATACACACAATGTGGCCAACTGACTGCTGTTGGTCACATCCTGAGGAAGGGGGGACTGAAAGAGCTGAAACATGTTATGACTGTTACCCCATAAATTCAATGGTCAGAGGGAAAAAAATGTCTAAAAATATTGCATGCTAACATTTTTACCTTTATGCTAAATTTAATTGCAGCACCATCATTATTGTGAACGTGTTCTGAAAGATTTGGTAAGGCTTTTAATATATGCTGATGCATTTTTCACACTTAATATTTTCATTCGAGGATACATGTCCCATAGCTTAAGAAATTAATTGAAGCATTATACCTTGTAGAATTATTAGTACAGCCTCTCCTCATTTATCGATGGAGTTCTGTTCCTAAGTCCACGTCAGTAAATGAATTCGTTGCTAAGCAAGGAGCATATTATAATGGTACATAGTAGGTTTGTGTCAATCATCTTAGATATTGTTTTAATGTCACCTTTGCATCAATTATACTATTTCTGTTTATACAGTAGTGTACTCTATATTGTAATAAACAGAAAAGAGAAAATCAGCTCTAATATACATTATTTAGGTATGCATACTGGTCAGAGAGCCCTTCATAAGCTCGAGTCATCGGTAAATGAGTTTGTCACTAAGTGAGGAGAGGCTGTACTGTATCCAATGGCTCGAAGAAAGCTATGCAATACAACAAGACTGTAAATAAGTTTCTGATTATGTCCCATTACCCAGGTGCTGTATAACCCCTGTAGGTTTAGTGCTTTTCCATAATTAAAAATATACACAACCCACACACGGGAGAAAGAAACTTGTGTCGACATTTTGGTCCAACTAGTTAATGGTCCAAGTTAAACTGAAACATCATAAGTTTCTTTCTCCTATGTGTGGGTTATTTGTTCAATGTTCCAGTCATGGTACTGTTCCTTTTTGTTCTTCAATAAAATAATACACGAGTTCAACAAAAAGCTGCGGCTTCATTTATAATATTCGCCAGAAACATCATTCTCACTATACAATTTTTTGGTACATCTTTGAACATCACATTTTGGTTTTGATCATATATGAAGAATATTAGAATATTCTCCTGTGTGTGGGCTATTTGTCCAACACTGACCAGTTTGTGATAAGCAACAAGTGATGAAAGGAATACACTGGTAAAATATAGACTGCTTCTGGGTATTATTATTTATTATTATTATTGTAAGTCTTGTATTAAGGGATGATTTAATCCAGTGTATTCGTATAAAATTATGTCAATGGCTCTGGCAAATTTTGTTAATTATATAAAATTGAAGGCCAAGCAAGGTTATTGTGAAGCTAGATAATTTTTCTTTAGTAATACGTATATTATTCTACCAACTAATGTATAAATAGTATTGTACAGCATGTACTATAATAGCGGAGAATACTATAATGCAGCGAGAATATTGTTATAAAATGGTATAATAGACATAAAATATCACCAAATAAGAGGAGAGAGTAAAGTGCACTGCTTAGCCAGACAATAGAATTTGAGCTTTCTGGATTATTATTATGTTCATGGGGGAAGCAATGACCCGTACGGGTCATACAGCACCTGGCGAATGAGAAGTAATAGTGTTTGATCTGAGGAAGGGGAGGGGTAGTCCCGATTGGTTGGATCAAGTGCCTTACAGTATCATAGCACACTCAAACGGCTTGGTAAGTAATAAGGTATAGTAAGATACCTCTCACTGGGGCTAGTGGAGGTGGGGGCCTTGCAGCAATAATAATAATAATAATAATAATAATGAAAATAAGACACATGTGCAACATTTGGGTATCTTTATTGTAGACGTTTTGCCATCCAGTGGCTTTATCAATACAGATTCTAGGACCTAACTTGAAGACAGTAGAACTATATACGTACAAAAGATGAAGTAGTCAGTCCCTCAGCCTTGGAGTTGGTGTGAAGAGCACCTAGTTGTATAGAATCTGGAGCACAGGCAAGGAGGCTGGCGCTTATTTAGGCGTCAGGTGGATAGGGACGAGTAGCAGACGAGGGCAGTCACTGATAGGCGGGATTCCCCAGTGGAAGTAGGTCATACCCAAGGGATGGGTTAGAGGTAGTGGTAGTTGAAGTAGCCATGAAGAAGGTTATGTAGATGTCATCTGAACCAAGATTCCATGATGTTGCAGTGTCTGACAAGTTGTATATGAATAGTATACAATACCGACAAGATGAAAATTAGACACATGTGCAACATCCAGTGGCCATCCAGTGGCTTTATCAAGGCTGAGGGACTGATTACCTAATCTTTTGTATATAGTTCTACTGTCTTCAAGTTATGTCCTAGAATCTGTATTGATAAAGCCACTGGATGGCGAAACGTCTACAATAAAGATACCCAGATGTTGCCCATGTGTCTAATTTTCATCTTGTTGGTATTGTATACCATTCACGTACAAAGGGAGGAGAATGATTTTTTTTTTTTTTAGCTAACACACATGTAAATGTAAATAACTCTTTTTACCTTATTCCTAGTATACATATATCCTTTATAATATAATAACATATATATCCTACAATGTTCAAATTTCATAGCTTAAATATTCAACTATACTCATATTGTAAACTATTTACTAAAATTCTTACCATTTAGTTTTAAGTTAATTTTAAGTCTGCCCAAAATGCCCTGCATATTAGGGGATTTTGGCATGTACACCTCATAACATCTCATAACCCATTGTAATTCTTTGTATCATGTCCAAATAAACTATTATTATTATTATTATTATTATAAGGTACTAAAAGGACCCCAATGGAAATAAGTCACTGTCTGACTTTTTTGGGTTATCCTGGGTTCTCTACACATATGCTGCTATGTATGATAATCTATGTAAATGTATTTGTTATAAATTAGACACATATGCAACACTTGGGTATCTTTATTGAGGAAACGTTTCGCCACACAGTGGCTTCATCAGTCCAATACAAAGTAGAAAGGTGTAAGGAGAGGAGGAGTTTGAGGTTATCAGTCCCTCGGCCTGGAGTCGATGTGTTCAGTCCATCAATCTTGTAGAAATGACAGCATATGTCCGTAGAGGTGGCTTATATACATATACTATGTTATATGTATATAAGCCACCTCTACGGACATATGCTGTCATTTCTACAAGATTGATATATGTATATAAGCCACCTCTACGGACATATGCTGTCATTTCTACAAGATTGATGGACTGAACACATCGACTCCAGGCCGAGGGACTGATTACCTCAAAACTCCAACTCTCCTTACATCTTTCTACTTTGTATTGGACTGATGAAGCCACTGTGTGGCGAAACGTTTCCTCAATAAAGATACCCAAATGTTGCATATGTGTCTAACCTATAATGACAATACTACAGGATATAGAAAGCCGCTTGTTATGCAGAGCATTTCGGGCAAATAGGTCATTTTTGTCCCGGGATGCGACCCACGCCAGTCGACTAACACCCAGGTACCCATTATTACTGATGAGTGAACATGGACAACCGGTATAAGGAAACAAACCCAGTGTTTCTACCCTCACCGGGAATCGAATCCGGACCCTCGGCGAGAGCTTTTCCCACCGTGGCCTGGTGGCTCCTCCATTCGAAATAAAACATGATTATTTAAACGCCGCGTAACTGATGGGTTTAGCGCTCCTCCTTTAGTCAGTGCTGTATGACTTTTGTGGGTTTAGCGCTTAGTTATGATAATAATTATAATAATCCCCCCTCGAGTGTAGTGACGTGGCAGCGTTGATGACGTCACGAGCACCCACTCCCGCTGATGCTCCGGATAAAGTTACTGAGGATTTAAAGCTTCCCCCGAGGAACAGCTGTTGTGGAGGAGACTACATGTGTCACAAATATGTCAACAGCTGTACTCTTGTAAGTGTGGCAAGGATGGACAGGTGGCTGGGTATATTATAACTCTTGGGGGTCGTCGACACAGAGCTGTGGTCAGAGGCGACGTGTGGTAAATAACAGAACTCGACAGCTCAAGGTTAGTTGTTGTCCACTCGTACAGGTTTAGCGCTTTTTTTTATGTATTATCTGTGATTACATATATATTTTACCATTTGTATTTTTTTTTTTACTATTATACCAGTCGTCACCCTCCTAGAGCTTCTACTTATATGACCCCTATTCAAATCAAATTTTTATTTGCATAGTTTACAATGTGTGACTGACATGTTATAAGGAGACTATTTCAATGCATAGTTTACAATGTGTAATTACAATATTGATTTGCTAAGTGCAAAAAAAGCCACTATCATGCCGAAGCATTTCGGGCTGACTAAACCTAATGCTTTACAGACTACTTAATACTAGACATATAACATATAGTTGGTTAGAATTGAGCATTATTTTTAATATATCAACAGAGGTAGTAGAGGTTTAGCAGTAACTAAATTAACAAGTAGTTGAATAACAAGTTACAGTATTATATTTTAGCTCATTATACATAATGAGATGTCACATTTAATTTATTCTTTGGTTATTCTAGGGTTAAATATACATATGTACTGTGCATGTGTGCCTATAACTAACGAAAACTAACATACATTCATACATTTATTTATTTATCATTGCATTACAGATTTAATGTAATGGGTTATCCTAGGTAATTTACACGTGTTACTATGTACGATAATTATACTTACGTGTACCTGTACCTAAATAAACTTACTGAAGACAGTCTTTTCTGCAAATCACATGAAGTTATTTTCAAGACTTGTATTTAGATCAAACAACTGTAGCTATCACAGTAAATCAGAGACATGTAGATGAAGAGTTTATTACAAAAATACTTTTTTTTTTGGCTTATTGAGAGATTTATCAATTTACAAGTAATTTGATACTTGTAACTATAAAGCTATTTAATAGTAGCTTGATAGTTGAATATTGAAGACAGAGTAAAACAACTGAAGTTAAATCAAGTTTATAAAATTGCTCACAAACAGTGTCCAGAATATCTTGCTGCTAATTTTGTCAACGTTGGGAACCAAAGCAACCATAGTACTAGGGGGAGAGAGCACAACTTTGTAGTACCCACAGTCATTGGCCAGGGTTCTAACACCTTTTATTGTACAGCAATAAAGGAATCGAACAGACAGCCTGCACATATCAAAGCCAGTCATAGCACGAACAAGTTCAAGAAGAGAGCCAAAAGGTGCCTAATGAATGAAGTGACAGAAAGGGAGAATGATTTGTTATTTTTTAGCTAACACATGTAATACCTTATTCCTAGTATAGTATATCCTTTATAGTATAATAATAAGATATCTCCTACATTGTATAATAATAAGGTATTAAAAGGACCCCAGTGGAAATAAGTCACTCTGTCTGACTTTTTTGGGTTATCCTAGGTTCTCTACACATATGCTGCTATGTATGATAATCTATGTAACTGTATTTGTGTATACCTGAATAAACTTACTTAATGTTACAGGTAACTTAATAAAGTTCTCGCTGAGCAAAATATAATTTTTAATAAAGGTTTGCTATATACATGTCTTGATTTACTAGGTTAAGCAGTCTAAACCTACCCATCAGTATGTCTTGTTTTATTCTTTTATTTAAGTCCTAATGGTCAGCTTTAGTATTAGGATGCCCGAAATGCTCTGCATATTCAGTGGCTTTGAAATTAGTTTGTATGCTATTCCACTTATTGTTTGTAACCATTTTAAGCTTTTTTTTTTTTTTTTTTTTAAGGAATAAGCTTTATTTTTGTTTTCAGGTGTCAGATCTCTGTCAATTTTTCATTCTATAACTAGGAGGAGGAGGGAATGTATGTTCAAGTTTAAAAAATAGCTAATCTTTCTCAGTTTTATGTATAGTAACTCCCTATGACATATTTTATGGTGGGATGTCTTGTTGCTTGGTGAAGGACTTTATCCAAGGAATTAAAGCCACTTTCTCCTTCCTTGAATCAAACTTGATTTCCCCTATGGGTTAAGATTGATCTGTTTAGATTTTTAACCTAGACAGTTAGCTACCCAGGATAACCCAGTAAAGTCAGTGTGTCATCGAGGACTGTATGTCTTATTTCCATTGGGGTCCTTTAATCTTGTTCCCCAGGATGTGATCCACACCAGTCGACTAATATCCAGGTACCTACTTACTGCTAGGTGAACCAGGACAGCAGTTGTAAGGAAACATGCCCAATGTTTCCACCCTTGCTGGGGATTGAACCACAGACACTCAGTATGTGATCTGAGTGTGCTGTCAACCAAACCATGGGACACCCAAAAGAATGTGGAATGCTTCATGATAGCACTTCCTATGAAGATAGTATAATATTAATTATAATTATAATTTAATAATTATAGTAATACTAATTAATAATAACTCAGAACATAAGCAAGGGACTCAGAAGCATATACAGTGGTACCCCGGTTTACGATGGTCCCCAAACTCACCCTTTTATGTAAGTTTATTTTTTTAAATGCTTTTGTAAGTGTAATTTTGGGGGTCTAAAAGGACTAGTCTATTTTACAACTTTTCTTAAGGAGATAAATTCGTTTGGTAATGGCACTTGAACAGCATTCTGGAATGAAAAAATATCGTAAACCGGGGTACCACTGTATTAGGTACAGTGAAAGTATTCAAGTAAATTATACTTTGAATTTAACAAATAAAAATATTTCTTTTATTATGACTTAGGTCCACTTTCTTGCACTGAAAGCTATCTCTTCCTCTTTTTCTTTGATTGAACATGATTGCTTCTCATTTCTCATGTGTTGTATGACCCATAAGGGTTTACCACTTCCCCTGATTATAATTTCAGTATCAGGTTAAGAATTTTTTTTATAAATGCTGTATTTTTATGATTTAAAAGGCTCAGTAAAATTCATTTGGTGATAATTTTTTTTTTACCAAAAACACATTATGCAGTTGCAAAAAAGACTTCATTATATATAGGTAACATTGTTGTAAATTTGCAGTGTAAATGACATTACTTTGTGGAAAAGCTACAAATTTTTGTATTTACAATATTGACATGTAGTTCATGGCTGTTGCTTTTGATGATGTGAAGGCAAGTTAATGTGTTGATAAATATCTCACTTTGGAGAGGAAATTTTTTATATTTCGGCCTGTCCTAGACCATTATCAAAGCTCATCTGCAATATGATAATGGTCTATGAGGGACCAAAACATTGTCTAAAATTTCTTTCTCAAAGTGTGAGTTATTTGCAGATTGTTCCAGCTATGGTATTATGATTTTTATTTTTAGTGTTTGTGTTTCATGTATGTACTAAATGTGCTTGAAAATGTGGGATAAAACATTTACTTACGTACACTATAATTTTATTCTTTGCTATTTAAAATTTATATCATATAGTTGTGTATAATAATTTTTTCTTATTTATTTTTGTTGTATAGTATGTTGTTTAACCCTTGACTGTTTCGGTCGTATATATACGTCTTACGAGCCACTGTTTCTGACATATATATACAGTAGACCGTCATTTAGCACGAGATTATGTTGCACGTTACGGGTATTGCACGATTGAAGAATTGCGGCACATTATTATCTACCACGATGTAAAAATGATATTACACGGTCACGGGAGGGGAAAAAATTTTGAACGTGCGGTCGCCCGCTGTGGGTTAAACCATTGAGTCAGTGAGGGAGTCCTACTGCTATCCCCCGCCACCTCACCCACCCATGCATCCCTCCCAGCGTTCAGTTTGGTTAATACGCGTGCAGGACGACAATAATCAGGAAGCTCACTGTGTTTATTTACATATATTTTCTCATTTTCATTGCATTTTCATAAATCTACCAAGCAATCATGGCACCCAGTAAGCATACTAGTGTTCCAGCAAGTGACAAGAAAAGGTTTAAGCGTTCAAGTCTAGGAATTGCAAAGTTTGACTGACTTACTGACTGACTTACTGACTGACTTACTGACTGACTGACTTACTGACTGACTGACTGACTGACTTACTGACTGACTGACTTACTGACTGACTGACTTACTGACTGACTGACTTACTGACTGACTGACTTACTGACTGACTGACTTACTGACTGACTGACTTACTGACTGACTGACTTACTGACTGACTGACTTACTGACTGACTTACTGACTGACTTACTGACTGACTGACTTACTGACTGACTTACTGACTGACTTACTGACTGACTTACTGACTGACTTACTGACTGACTTACTGACTGACTTACTGACTGACTTACTGACTGACTTACTGACTGACTTACTGACTGACTTACTGACTGACTTACTGACTGACTTACTGACTGACTTACTGACTGACTTTGACTGACTGACTGACTGACTGACTGACTGACGACTCGACTGACTTATGACTGACTTACTGACTGAGCCTGACTACTGACTGACTGACTTACTGACTGACTGACTGACTGACTGACTTACTGACTGACTGACTTACTGACTGACTGACTTACTGACTGACTGACTTACTGGACTGACTGACTTACTGACCTGACTGACTTACTGACTACGCTGACTCCGACTTGACTGACTGACTGACTTACTGACTGACTTACTGACTGCGACTGACTGACTGACTGACTGACTTACTGACTGACTTGACTGACTGACTTACTGACTGACTTACTGACTGACTTACTGACTGACTTACTGACTGACTTACTGACTGACTTACTGACTGACTTACTGACTGACTTACTGACTGACTGACTGACTGACTGACTTACTTACTTACTGACTGACTTACTGACGTACTGACTGACTTACTGACTGACTTACTGACTGACTGACTTACTGACTGACTTACTGACTGACTTACTGACTGACTTACTGACTGACTTACTGACTGACTGACTGACTTACTGACTGACTTACTGACTGACTGACTTACTGACTGACTTACTGACTGACTTACTGACTGACTTACTGACTGACTTACTGACTGACTTACTGACTGACACTGACTGACTGACTGACTTACTGACTGACTTACTGACACTGACTTACTGATGACTTACTGACTGACTTGACTGACTGACTTGACCCCATGACTGACTTGACTGTGACTGACTACTGATCTGACTGACTTGACTGACTGACTTGACTTGACTGACTTGACTGACTGACTTACTGGGCTTGACTTGACTTACTGAACTGACTTACTAAGTTTAGACACTCAGTACAACCATCGACTTCAGTTCCAGAACCTCTACCATCCACCTCAGCCCAGTAGGGCCACAGCATAACTCTCCACTCTCTTCACAATCATCCACAAACACCAGCACCCACAATTTAAGGTAAATACTATTATTTCTGTTACATTTGTAGTCTTAAGCAGTAAAAAACAACATAATACATCACGATAATGAACTACAATTACATATTCACTTTTATTTTTGTAAGATCTGTTGGTCTAAAAAAAACTTGTTTGGCTTTTTGAGGACTCCCAGGAATGTAACCCTATTTTTCCCATAAGTTCTTTTAATTATCTAACACGACTTTATCTAACACGACGTTTTCAGGAACGTAACTACCGAGTTAAATGACGGTCTACTGTACTCAAAAATTCTAGCGGCTTCAAATCAAGTGGGAGAAAGCTACAAATCAAGTGAGAGAATGGATCTGTGTGGTCAGTGTGCACTGCATAAAAAAAATCCTGCAGCACGCAGTGCATAATGAGAAAAAAAAATGACCATGTTTTTGGAATAAAACGCCGACTTTGAGGTGTATTTTCGTATAGTATTTATGGTTGTATTCTCTTTTTTGTGGTCTCATATGATAGGATGGAAAATATATTACAGAAATAGAGATGATTTTGATTAGTTTCACGATGAAAACGACCTTGAAATTGAGCTCAAAGTAGCGGAAATGTTCGATTTTTGCCAATGCTTAAGAGTAAACAAATCACATCACGCCACGTGTCCAATACACGTCAACTGGTAAGTCTAATATTCTTTCACAAGTGCACTGATATTATTTATACCATTTTTACAATAATGCAGTAGTCTGCATAACAGTAAATCTTTTATTTTTTGTGTGAATAAAAAATCAAAATAGAAAGCAAGAGTAATATAAGACGTGACTAATGAACAGAGAAAATCATATTTTAGTGCCAGGAATATCTGCATTGTTTATTCTGGACCCTATTTTGAAATTGACATCTTTTTTATTTTGCATTAAATTGGCCAAATTTCCAATTTCTGACCACTTTACTGAGTAGTTGCAATCGTTTTTTTGGCGGTTTCTTGTACTCAATCGATAGAACAAATGGAGTTCTAAAGAAATAGCTATGAGTTTGGTTGACTGGAACAATGGAATTGGCCGAAAATAGGGCTCAAAGTCGGCAAAATCGCCGATGCGTATATATTGCAGAGATCACTAACTTTGCGAGAGCGTAATTCCGTAAGTTTTCCATCAAATTTCGTACTTTTGGTGTCATTACCACCTGGAAAAGATTCTCTATCATTTCATAAGAAAAAATAATTGTTTTTTTTCGAAAATTTTGCGACACCAGGAGACGCCTCAGGATTTGGAGTTGCGACAGTCAAAGGGTTAAACCAAACATTTTCATTGTTTTAAATAGGGCTCATATTGGATGGGTTCATTTACAGAAATTTTAAAACTAAAATTTGAAAAAGTCTCTTCCATTTCATATTGAAACACAAGACAGAACTTTTGTGGGAAATTTCAGATTTATAATGAAGTTTTTAAACTTAAATTTGACATGTATTACAAAATGCTATATCAGAGTATGGTAGCTAATAGAACTTTCCAACTATGGTTTAAATTTATAACTGTTCAATGGCTAATGAAAATTATTGATTTATTAATTGACTAATGCAAGTTGCTTTACTTCCTTCTCAGGGTGGAGAGAGTGAATAATTTATTAATGCCCTGTCACTAATAGTTTTATTTAAAAGATTTTTTTTTTCAGACGACATACGTGATATAACATGTCCAGGAGCACAAGGAGATACCAGCTTACTATAGATGATGTTTATGACAAAATCGGACACTTCGGCTTTTCTCAGAAGGTGTATTTCCTGCTTGTGTGTTTCCTTCATGGATGGTGTGCTTTTCACCAGTTACTAACTGTGTTTGTTGGTATGTTGTGGTACTTGTTGTCTTAGTTTGTTTTATAATTTTTTTATACATAATTTTTTTTTGTATAGGATGGATACTCATTTGTATATTTTTTCCTGTGCTGTCTTTTGTTTGGCTGTCTGTGCTGTATATTTAACTTGTATGTATAACAGATAAATGAATGAAAGCACTGTGGTGTGGCAATATTAGATATAGTGTCCTCTTTGTTTAAGAAATTTAATTCTTAAATTTTTGTCTGAATACTATATTATTACATGACTATACAGTGGTACCTCTACTTACGAGAAAAATTCGTTCCAGTTGGCTATTCAAGTGCCGATACAGAAGGAATTTTTTCCCATAAGAAATAATGTAAATTAGGTTAATCCATTTCAGACCTCCAAAAATACACTTACAAAAGCACCTACAAAAATACACTTACATAATTGTTCGAGTTGGGAGCTGCTCGTAAGTAGAGGTACCACTGTACTTGTTTGCCTTACTCACAATTTTTATTTAATATTTATTTAAATATATTTATACATATTCTAAGTCAGTGTTCTGTACAGTGGACCCCCGAGTTTCGTAAGGTTCTTATTTCGTAAACATCTTGTTTCGTAAGCTTTTTTCGATTTTGAGAATCGTAAACTGGCTCGTGTTTCGTAACGTATTAGACCTGTCCGCCTGCTCCGCGCCTGCGCGGGACGCAGGACGCCGCCAGTGAAGCGTTGTTTACCATTGAGAGAACATTACCTAGCGCGCTCTTTCAAACATTCACACTACATTTGGTGTCTTTTTTGGTGGTTTAGTGATTGTCACTGTGAAATAAGTCACCATGGGTCCAAAGAAGCTTCCTAGTGGCACCCCTGTGGTAAAGAAAGTGAGGAACACCATCGAACTGAAGAAAGAGATTATAGAAAAATATGAGAGTGGCATACGTCTGAGTGATCTTGCCAGGATGTACAACAAAACCCCATCTACTATCAGCTCTATCCTGGCAAAGAGAAATGAGATCAAGGAAGCTAATGTTGCAAAAGGGGTTGATATGTTAACGAAAAATAGATCAAAAAGAGTGGATGAGGTTGAGAAGTTGTTGTTGGTGTGGATCCATGAAAAACAGAGAGCGGGTGATAGTATTTCCATGGCGATAATTTGTGAAAAGGCAAGGAAGTTGCACGCAGATCTTGTCAAGACAATGCCTGGAACCAGTGGTGAGGCGAGTGATTTTAAAGCCAGCAAAGGCTGGTTTGACAGGTTTAAGAAACTTAGTGGCATACACAGTGTTGTGAGACATGGTGAGGCAGCCAGCTCAGACAAACGTGCTGCTGGCTTTAAAATCACTCTCTTCACCACTGGTTCCAGGCATTGTCTTCACAAGATCTGCGTGCAACTTCCTTGCCTTTTCACAAATTATCGCCATAGAAATACTATCACCCGCTCTCTGTTTTTCATGGATCCACACCAACAACAACTTCTCAACATCATTCACTGTTATTGATCTTTGTTTCGTTAACAAATTAACCCCTTTTGCAACATTAGCTTCCTTGATCTCATTTCTCTGTTCCAGGATAGTGCCGATAGTAGATGGATTTTTCTTGTACATCCTGGCAAGATCACTCAGACGTACAACACTCGTATTTTTCTATGATTTCCTTCTTCAGTTCGATGGTGTTCCTCACTCTCTTTACCACAGGGGTGCCACTAGGAAGCTTCTTTGGACCCATGGTGACTTATTTCACAGTGGCAATAACTAAACCACCAAAAAAGACACCAAATATATTGTGAATCTTTGAAAGAGCTCGCTAGGTAATGTTCTCTCAATGGTAAACAACGCTTCACTGGCGTCCTGCGCTTGCGCGGAGCAGGCGGACACATCTAATACCTTTCGGTAACCGAGGAATTTTTCGCTAACCGATTATGAAAAAAGCTTTCGGTTTCCGAAGCTTTCGTTAACGGGACCTTTCGTTAACCGAGGGTCCACTGTACATTATTTCTTATGGGAAATAATGGTTCGAATTTCGTAAACTTTGTGTTAAGTACTAGCTCCTGGAACGGATTAATTACGATACTCGGGTGTCCACTGTACTGTACTGTATAACAGGGTTAGTTTTAGTAAATCTTCTTCTGACTTTCCTAGTTAGGAAAGTATTATGCTGTATCAGTTATGTTGTTCTAGTGCTGTCTTGAAAATTCAGGTACAGTATGTGTACAGTATACGCTTTTAAGTGGATATTCAAGATCTTAAACAGTTTCTCCGCCTTAATCAGTGACTTATTTTCTTCATACTGTATATATGTTTTAAGAGGAATTTGTTTGTAAAATGTGCCTATACGGTGAACCCTCTAACGAACTAATAGGGAAAGAGGTGTATGTTAATTCTGATTGTCTGTAGATTCTGAATTAGGAAATTAATTTTTCATGATTGTAACATAAATTGACAAAGTTCTGAATCAGTGGACTTTGTTCTCTGATTCAGAACACTACCACTACCAGACAATAAGAATGCTGGTATTGTAACCTGTAAAACAGCACAGTACTATATAGGGAGAGTAATCTATTGTAAATGCAGTACCTGTATAGTACTGTACTGTTTTTTTGGTCCTATTCCTTTTGGGCCATTAGCTTTCCTGCAGTGCTCCTTTTTCTTATCCTTAGACATATTTATTCCACCTCTACTTCTAGTACTACTATGACTACCAATCTACTACTACCAATCTACTACTACTACAGTGGACCCCCGGTTTACGTTATTAATTCGTTCCAGAATGCTGTTCAAGTACCGTTACCAAACAAATTTGTTCCCATAAGGAATAATGTAAATTAGATTAGTCCTTTTAGACCCCCAAAAATACACTTACAAAAGCATATACAAAAATACACTTACATAATTGTTCGAGTTTGGAGCCTAACGTAAACCGGGGGTCCACTGTATTACCACCAATCTACTACTACTACCAATCTACTACTACTACCAATCTACTACTACTACTACCAATCTACTACTACTACTACCAATCTACTACTACTACTACCAATCTACTACTACTACTACCAATCTACTACTACTACTACCAATCTACTACTACTACTACCAATCTACTACTAATCTACTACTACCACCAATCTACTACTACCAATCTACTACTACCAATCTACTACTACCAATCTACTACTACCAATCTACTACTACTACTATTGCCTCCCTTCATTTCCCTTTCAGTCTCTTGTTCCACTCAAAACTACTTGCCCTACTTTATACTACTACTTCCACTACTAGCATTACCTCCACCACTACCTCTCTACTTCCTTCTTTCTTCCTCTCTTTGTCCCATCCCTGTCCCCCTCACCTATATATACTGGCTCCCTCATTCTTGTGTGTTAGTGGGACTTGTAAATGATTATTTGTTCACTGTACTGTATTGTACATTAAAATTAAAAGTACAGTACTGTACAAAGGTAGTACTGTACAAAGAGTACAGTACTGTTTAGTAATTTATAATAATTTAGGGTAATTTTGCATAACTTTTTGTGGTGGAGAGAGGTGTAAACTGCTTTCTAGGATGAACTGTTAAATCTTTATGGCTAGCATCTACACTAAACATTTTTAAGAGCATAGTCTGTAAGTTTGTCCTTCTACAGATATAAGGTGCTGTTTCTTAACACCATATTCCTTATGCACCTGTGCCACAGAAATGCCAGACTCAACCTTCCATATTAGTTCAAGTTTCTGCTTAACACTGAAAACCACACGTTTCCTCTTGGCACCACCAATTACTGTAGAAGCCATGTTTAATTGCACTTTATTTAATAATGTTGATAGTCACACAATACACTGTAAATCCAGGTAAAATTGGAGACTGAAGGATGAGTGTATGCGTGAGCGAGCACAGTCAATAAACTGATGTAGGTGGCCTATGGCTTGGGGAATAATGAAAACAAATGTGGATGCTTTGGCCTGTATGGGACAAACGTCAGAATCATCAGATTTGTCCAGTGATTCAGAAGACTTAAATACACTATAGTTATGGACAAAATCTGGAATCTATGGCCTATTTCCATTTTGTCAGATTCCAACTTTTGGCCAATGTTTTTTGTCCATATTTTATAAAAGCCATTAAATGAGGTCCATTAATTAAAGGTTTTGTTGTATTTGTTACTTTGGTACACATAGCCAGCTTAAACGTCTTTTATGGCCAGTAGAACAGTTTATTATATTTTTTCCTTTAATATTATTACTGTTTGCATTTAGTAAAAGTTTCATTTTATCACAAGCTGTTATCTGTTATTTGAAAGAATGAATTCTTTGAAAAGTTAATGTAAATGATACTTAGATAAAGTGGATGCCTTTAATAATGAAAATAATTAAAACATTGTACCCTCACAGGGCTTGGTAATACCCAAGTGATTTATCACAGCTTGTTGGTATTTACATACCACTCATTTCCTGAAAGGTTATAGGTACTGCCAACAGTGAAGGATCACACACACTATTAATGTACAAATTTTAGAGCAAAGTATGGAAGCATATAGAGATTGCATAACCCTTTCCTGGTATACTATAGTATTATATGTACCAGTGATACGATGGCACAGTGATAGAGCTTGACTGCAGTGCTGTACTTTATCACTACTAATAGAATAACTTGATCACTACTAATAAAATAGAAAGCTATAGCACTACAAGAAAGAAAGTTGAATATTTTTCACATAGTAAGTAAAATCTAAAAAATAAAGCTAGTAGTATGTGCTTCTAAAGCAGGAAGTACTTGCATCATCATCATCATCATCATTGTCATCATCATCACAAGTCATCAGAGTACGAGTGGTGAGTGTTTTGCTTGTTAATTATTTGTGATTAAACCATAACATGTATATACAATATTTTACAATGTTTTCTTAGGAATCCATCTTGACAGTGGCCTCAAATTTCAGACACATATACAACAAATCTCCAAGAAAGTCTCAAAGACCGTGGGAATACTATCCAAGATACGGTACTATGTTCCACAACCAGCTCTCCTTACCCTATATCACTCACTCATTTACCCCTACCTCACCTATGGAATCTGCGCATGGGGCTCTACATCAATAACTCATCTCAGACCACTAATAACACAACAAAAGGCAGCAGTTAGAATGATAACAAATTCTCACTCCAGGCAACATACTCCACCAATATTCAAAAACCTAAACTTACTCACCATACAAGACATCCATACTTTTTACTGTGCCTATTGCAAATATTAACCCACCACTCAAACTTCTCCTTACTAATTTTAACAGGACACATGACCATAACACTAGACACAGATCACTCCTCGATGTTCCCCGTGTCCACCTAACACTATGTAAAAACTCAATGCATATAAAAGGCACGAAAATTTGGAATTCATTACCTGTCATTGCCAAAGAAACCCTACCTGTACCCCAATTCAAAACGATGCTAAAAAACCACCTTCTCACCCAAAGCTAATTGCTCCATATCAAACATTCCCAGCAAAGTAGAATAATCACTTAACGTAAAACCTGACTAATCAATTCAATGTAATGTATGAATGAACGAATGAATGAATGTAAAACCTTTTATGAATAATACATACTTAGCTAATTATTCCCACAACACTTACATTATAATGACCACGTAAACTAACTGCAATGCAATTAATTGTTTTAATTGATTGATATTAATTGATATTAATTGATATGTTCAACTTATATTCAAACTTTATAACTTAGATATGCAACTTTACTTATTTTATAAATTATCAACCATAACTTTTTATTATTTTATTATTATTATTGCTTTAATTTGTTTAATCTGATTTAATTAATTTTATAATGAAGACAAAAGTACAATACTATGTTTAAAAAATGTCATGTCTAAACTATGTTCAAATTTCATAGCTTAAATACTCACCTTTACTCATTGTATACTATCTACAAAAATTCTTACAATTTAGTTTTAAGTTAATTTTAAGTCTGCCCAAAATGCCCTGCATACTAGGGGCTTTTGGCATGTACACCTCATGTAATCTCAATAACCAAATGTAATTCTTTGTATCATGTCCAAATAAAAATATTATTATTATTATTATTATTATTATTATAGGTTAAGGAAGCAGTATTGTTAGGCTTAGTAAATGCTATTACGTATTATATTTCCCTACAATATATTTGCGAACCAAACATTCGCGAGGTTCTTGATCCCCTAACCCTCACTAATGTGGAGGGCCTTTTGTACAGTGGACCCCCGAGTTTCGGCCGTAATCCGTTCCAGGAGCTAGGCCTCAACTCGAACTGGCCGAAAGTCGAACTAATAATTCCCATAAGAAATAATGTAAATACAATTAATCCATTCCACCCAAAAATATTCACAAAAAAATCATTTTTTTAAAGAATAAATACTATAGTTTTACATACAGAAAACAATAAGAAATAAATATAAATCACTAATTTTAATGGATAAATGAACATTTAAATCAGTTTTACCTTTATTGAAGACTCTTGTTGGCGTATGAGAGAGGCAGGAGAGTTTGTTTGGAGGCAGGACAAGATAGTCCTTCAATATGACACTAATATCAACTCTACGGCTTATTTATCTATCACAATTCATCTAATATGACATAATAAACAATATTAATAACATAAAATATGATATATACTCTAGAATGAATAAATATGTCATTATGTATGAGAGGGCTGGCAGTAGTGTTATTGTTGTTGGGTTTATAAGGGCCACTGATCATAAGCTGTACATATAGTGGTGGTGGTGGGCGGCAGCAGAAGCCACCACCACTATTCACACTGAAACAATGTACAGTGGTACCTCGAGTTACGATATTTTTTCGTTCGAGAATGCTGTTCAAGTGCCATTACCAAACGAATTTATCCCCATAAGGAATAATGTAAAATAGACTAGTCCTTTTACACCCCCAAAAATATACTTACAAAAGCATTTAAAAAAATAAACTTACATAAAAGGGCGATTTTGGGGACCATCGTAACTCGAGGTACCACTGTACGTACTTAATTTATAAATAAGAAATATTTACACTTTAAGTTATAAATAAGAAATACAGTGGTCCCTCGACTTTCGGTCATAATCCGTTCCAGGTGCTAGACCTTAACTCGAATTACTCGAAAGTCGAAACCTTATTTCCCATAAGAAATGATGTAAATACAATTAATCCGTTCCACCAAAAAATATTCACAAAAAATTCATTTTTTTAAAGAATAAATACTATAGTTTTACATACACAAAACAATTATAAAGTAATAAATTTATAATTAAACATTTAAAATAACATTTACTTACCTTTATTGAAGAGAGTTGCTGGCATCTGGAAGATAGGGAGGAGGACAGAGGGAGGGGTTAGTGTTTGGGAGGGGAATCCCCCTCCATAAGGACTTCAGGTAACAAGTCCTTATCTGGGGTTACTTCCCTTCTTTTTCTTTTAATGCCACTAGGACCAGCTTGAGTCACTAGACCCCTGTCTAGAAAAGTAACTGTCCAGAGTGCTCTGTTTCTGGGGCCTCTTTAACATTTTCCTGAAGTGGGACAAGGTTCTATCACTGAACATGTTGCAGGTATGGCTTATTTCAGCTTGCTCAGGGTGGTGTTTTTCAACAAATTTCTGCACCTTAGTCCACATAGAACAAATTTCCTTAATCTCTGAAGAAGTTACTACCTCACCCTGTCCATCATCCTCCTCTGAATCAATTTCCTTAAATGTCATCTGATGTTGTTCCTGATGAAGCTCTTTCAGCTCTTCAGTGGTTAGGTCTACCCTGTGGTCTTCCACCAACTCTTCCACATCCTCACCACTCACCTCCAACACCAGGGACTTGCCCAATTCCACAATATCTTCCACAACAGGCACAGGGTCGTCAGGGTCATCCTCAAATCCTTCAAAATCCCTCTTTTCAACACAATCCGGCCACAGTGGTCTCCAAGCAGAGTTCAAAGTCCTGGAAGTCACTCCCTCCCAAGCCTTACCTATAAGGCCTATGCAATGGAGGATATTGAAGTGATCTTTCCAGAACTCTCTTAGGGTCAACTCAGTGTCTGAGGTCACTTCAAAGCACTTTTCAAACACTGCTTTGGTGTACAGTTTTTTTAAGTTAGAAATGACCTGCTGGTCCATGGGCTGGATGAGAGGAGTGGTGTTAGGAGGCAAGAACTTCACTGTGATGAAACTGAAGTTGTCAGACAGTCTTTCAAGTTGTGAGGATGAGCAGGAGCATTGTCCAGTAGCAGGAGGCACTTGAGTGGCAATTTCTTTTCCAGGAGGTATTTCTTCACACTGGGGAAAAACACTCCAGTGAGCCATTCCACAAAAATTACCGACGTGACCCATGCCTTGGTGTTAGCCTTCCAATACACACACAAATTATTCTTGTTAACATTGTGTTTCTTGAACACACTGGGATTTTCAGAGTGATACACCAGTAAAGGCTTCACTTTAAAATCCCCACTAGCATTACCCCACAACATGAGAGTTAGCCTGTCTTTCATAGCCTTGTGTCCTGGCAGTGCCTTTTCCTCCTGAGTAATGAAGGTCCTGTTTGGCATTTTCTTCCAAAACAGGCCTGTTTCATCACAATTAAACACTTGTTGGGTTTCAAATTTTTCAGTGTCTGTGAACCCCTTGAATTCCTGCACAAATTTTTCAGCTGTACGTTTGTCTGAGCTGGCTGCCTCACCATGCCTCACAACACTGTATGCCACTACGTTTCTTAAATCTCTCAAACCAGCCTTTGCTGGCTTTAAAATCACTCGCATCACCACTGGTTCCAGGCATTGTCTTGACAAGATCTGCGTGCAACTGCCTTGCCTTTTCACAAATTATCGCCATGGAAATACTATCACCCGCTATCTGTTTTTCATTGATCCACACCCCCAACAACTTCTCAACCTCATCCACTGTTTTTGATCTATTTTTCGTTAACATATCAACACCTTTTGCAACATTAGCTTCCTTGTTTTCTTTTCTCGTTGCCAGGATAGAGGTGATAGTAGATGTGTTTTTGTTGTACATCCTGGCAAGCTCACGCACACGTACGCAACTCTCATATTTTTTCTACAACTCACGCACACGTACGCAACTCTCATATTTTTTCTACAATCTCCTTCACTTTGATGGTGTTCCTCACTTTCTTTACCACAGGGGTGCCACTAGGAAGCTTCTTTGGACCCATGGTGACTTATTTCACAGTGACAATCACTAAACCAGCAATAAACAGAATAAATTTATTGTGAGTAATGTTCTCTCAATGGTAATCAACGCTAGACTGGCGTAATGCGTGGCGAGGCGCGCAAGCGTTTGCAGGCGGACAGGTCTGGTATGGACCGATAGTCGAGGGAATGACCGATAGACGAGGGAAACATTGACCGAAAAAAGCGCTCGATACTCGAAATCACCGATATTCGGAATCACCGAAACTCGAGGGACCACTGTATTTACACTTTATAAATAAGAAATATTTACACTTGCCTTGGAAGAGATGGTGGCAGAGGGCGGCGTTGGTCTCAGTGCCCCTATATACCTCAAACAACAATTGAGTTAAGTTTCGTGTCGTCATTTTTCTATCGCTTAATCTCTTAACTTACTTGTTACACTGTTAATGCTACACTTTATTGCTGGGTGGGTCTATAGCCTTTACCGACTCATGCTGCTTTAGTATCGTACATATCATAGAATCACTGAAGAAGGCACATTCTCCCCTCGCTCTTCCTCCTCCACTTTGGTACTTGGCTACAATTTCTTTCTTCAATTCTATCGTGTTTGTCACTTTCTTTACCAAAGGGCTGCCACTATGAAGTTTCTTTGGGCCCATGGTGGCTTATTTCACAGTCACAATCAATAAACAAGCACTAAACACGAATTTATTGTGAAATGTTTGGATGAGTGCGCAGGGTAATGTTCACTCAAGGATAAACAAAGCTAGACTGGCTCACGACGCCTGCGCAGGGAGGTGTGCGGGCAGATGGACAGGTCTGGTACATGGGCTGAAACTCGGGGAAACGGCCGATAGTCAGGCTAAAATTGGGCCGAAAAAAGTGACCGAAACACAAGTTGGCCAATACTCAGGGTAGCCAAAACTCGGGGGTCCACTGTATTTGTAATATTTTTGTACAGTATTGAGAATACAATACTGTGAGAATACAATACAATACAGTACAATATTAAGAATATAGTACTACAGTGAGCCTCCGGTTTTCATGATTAATCCGTTCCAGAGGGCATCATGAACACCGAATATCACGAACTCCGAATATATTTTCCCAATAAGAAATAATGGAAATATAATTAATCCGTTCCAGACACCCAAAAGTATTAAAATAAAATATTTTTTTACAACATATAGACATTAAATTTCACACAAAACAATGAGAAATAAAGAAATAATAGTACAATAACATTTATTGAAGAGTTGTTGATGTGTGGAAGACGGGAGGAGGGGAGAGGATGGAGTAGTATGCTAGTGTTTGGAAGGGGAATCCCCTTCCATTAACACTGCAGGTGCCAAGTTCTTTTCTGGGGTTACTGGCCTTTTTCTTTTAATGCCACTAGGACCAGGTTGAGAGTCACTGGAACTTTCTCTCACAAAAAATCTGTCCAGGGAGCTCTGTGTCTGGCATTTCTTTAAAACATCCCTGAAATGGGACACCACATTGTCATTGTACATGTGGCCAACATGGCCTGCAACAGCTTGATTAGGGTGATAATCATCCATAAAGCCTTGCACATCAGCCCATTTGGCACAGATCTCATTAATCCTTGAAGAAGGCACCTTCCTCCATCTCTGTTCCTCCTCCTCCTCTGAACCATTTTCCTGAACTGTGGTCTGTTGTTGCTGTTAAAGCTCTTGCAGATCTTCAGTGGTTATCTCTTCATTGTCCTCCTCCACCAACTGTTCCACATCCTCGGTACAAACATCCAACCCCATGGACTTGCCCAGTTCCACAATTTCTTCCACAACAGGCTCAGGCTCAGGGTTCTGAGGCTCATCCCCAAAACCTTCAAAATCCCTTTCTTGGACACAGTCTGGCCACAATTTTCTCCAGGCAGAGTTCAAAGTCCCAGTAGTCACTCCCTCCCAAGCCTTACCTATAAGGTTTACACAATGCAGGATATGGAAATGATCTTTCCAAAAGTCTTTTAGGGTCATATTCATGTCTATGGTCACATCAAAGCACTTTTGAAACATTGCTTTGGTGTAGAGTTTTTTAAAGTTGGAAATGACCTGCTAGTCCATG
This sequence comes from Cherax destructor, assembly GCA_009830355.1. Lineage (NCBI taxonomy): Eukaryota > Metazoa > Arthropoda > Malacostraca > Decapoda > Parastacidae > Cherax > Cherax destructor. Next base: position 106,763 of record WNWK01004152.1, read on the forward strand.
GGCTGGAGGAGAGGAGTGGTATTAGGGGGCAAGAACTTCACTTTGATGAACTTAAAGTCCTGCACAATTTGCTCTGCCAAGTCTCGAGGATGACAAGGAGCATTGTCCATTATCAGGAGGCACTTAAGTGGCAAATTATATTCCTCGAAATATTTCTTCACACTGGGGCCAAACACTTCATAAAACCAGTCAAAGAAAATTTCCCTAGTGACCCATGCCTTATTGTTAGACTTCCACATCACACAAATTAGCCTTGGCGACACTGCATCTCTTAAACACTCTGGGATTCTCAGAGTGATACACCACTAAAGGCTTCACTTTAATTTAATCTCCGCTAGCATTAGCTCACAACATCAGAGTTAGCCTGTCTTTCATAGGCTTGTGTCCTGGGAGTGCTTTTTCCTCCTGTGTAATGAAGGTCCTGTTTGGCATTTTCTTCCAAAACAGGCCTGTTTCGTCACAGTTGAACACTTGTTGGGGTTGGAATTGTTCAGCCTCTATGTACCCCACGAATTCCTGAACATATTTTTCAGCCGCACTTTTGTCAGAACTGGCTGCCTCACCATGCCTCACAACACTATGTATGCCACTACACTTCTTAACCCTTTGACTGTTTCGGTCGTATATATATGTCTTACGAGCCACTGTTTTGGACGTATCTATACACCTAAATTCTAGCGGCCTCAAATCAAGTGGGAGAAAGCTGGTAGGTCCACATGTGAGAGAATGGGTCTGTGTGGTCAGTGTGCGCAGTATAAAAAAAATCGGGCAGCCAGTGGTGCATTGTGGGAAAGCCATTTCAGTAGTCCATGTTCAGCATGCCTAGCGGTAAGAAATACCTGACTCCCCGGTGAATCTGGGACTCTTCTCTTTCCCAGTGATAGCTCTAACACAGATGGAAGTGTCTCTGAAGATGAATTTCATGGTTTTGAGGAGTTTGTGACCGAAAGCAATGCCCAGGGTACCAGAAGGAAGGAAGGAAGGAGAAAAGGAAGGAAAGAAGATAGGAAGAAAGGAAGAAAGAAAGAAAGGAAGGAGAGATGAGAGGAAGGAAGGAACAAAAGAAGTAAGAAAGGAAGGAAGAAAAAAAGGAAGGAAGGAAGGAAGAGATGAGAGGAAGGAAGGAAATAAGTAAAGGAAGGAAGAAAGGAAGCTAGGAAGGAGGTTGTGGGGAAGAAGACATGGGTCCCCTTTTGTGTTGACAGGTTGACAGCAGTGAGGGTGGTGAGTAATGGTATAATATGTCATTTTGACAGCTGCCTTACCCTGACTCAGCAAATTTAGATGTCCACACACACACACAGCTTCAAGTGCTAAGGGAAGTTGATGGAAAGTGTCCAGTCATTATATATGTGTATATATATTATAGAACAATAGTAATAAAAATTTTTTGCATTGTTGGTTTGTGTAAACAAGTTCTGTAAACAATATAATGATAATAATGTTTGTGCAGTTATTGTGTTGCATACGAGTGTATATATGTACACAGCACCTTACTTTGGTCTCACAGGCCACATAAGTTACTTGGAAAAAAAAAAATATTGGAAAATACAAGAAACCTTCGAATGGGAGTAAATATAAGTGTACCGGTGAGCGGCATGCACCGCTGTTGCCATACGTGGCTCATTTTCTGCCAACTTTACGCCTCCATATCTCAGTAAGTATTAATCGCAAAAAAAAAAAATTAGGATGAAAACAATCAGAAAAATAATCTTAACATTTTGATAAGAAAAAATAATTTTTTTTTTTTTCGAATATTTTGCGACAACAGGAGAGCACTCAGGATTGGGGCTTGCGACAGTCAAAGGGTTAAATCTGTCAAACCAGCCTTTGCTGGCTTTAAATTCATTCACTTCAGCACTCATTGCAGGCATTTTCTTAACGAGATCATCATGCAACTGCCTTGCTTTTTCAGATATTATTGCCTGCGTAACACTATCTCCTGCTAATTGTTTCTCATTGATTCACACCAACAATAACCTCTCCACTTCTTCCAGCACTTGAGATCTCTGTTTTGTGACCATATTTGCACCTTTCGCAACAACAGCGTCCTTGAGTTCCTTTCTCTTGGCCACAATGGAAGTGATGGTTGAATGGGCTTTGCCATAGAGCCTGGCCAGCTCAGCCACACGAAATCCACTTTCATATTTTGCAATGATCTCCTCCTTCAATTCTACCGTATTTCTGACATTCTTTACCACAGGGCTGGCACTAGGAGCTTTCTTGGGGCCCATTATGGCTTATTTAGCAGTTGCAAGCACTAAAAACACTGGAATAATGACACTATATCTGGTATGAATGTGTGGGTGGCAGTCACTCGCTGGTAAACAATAGCACACTGACGCTGAATGGAGTGCCCGGGCCCGCTCAGGCCACGCGTACGCATCCGGGACGAATTGTGAACTCCGAGCGGATTCGTGAACACCGAGCCAAAATTTTCGTGAAAAAACTTCACGAACACCGATTTTCACGAACTCCGACGCTCACGAACACTGGGGGTTGACTGTATGTTAATACGTACAATATAGTACAGTAAACCCTCGGTTTAGCAGATTTTGGTAATGCAGAATAAAATCTGCTGGGTAAATTGATATGGAAACAACGGATGAAGTCCGTTGGCCATAGAATTGTCTGTTATTGTTATGATCACTGGAGTTTACCTGGAGAGGGTTCCGGGGGTCAACACCCCCGCGGCCCGGGTCTGTGACCAGGCCTCATGGGGGATCAGGGCCTGATCAACCACGCTGTTGCTGTTGGCCGCACGTAAACCGACATACGAATCGCAGCCCAGCTGGTCAGGTACTGACTAGGTGCCTGTCCAGTGCATGCTTGAAGACAGCCAGGGGACTATTAGTAATCCCCCTTATGTATGCTGGGAGGCAGTTGAACAGTCTTGGGACCCTGACACTTATTGTGTTGTCTTTTATCATGCTAGTGGCACCCCTGTTTTTCATTGGGGGGATGTTGCATCGTCTGCCGAGTCTTTTGCTTTCATAGGGAGTGATTTTCGTGATTTTCCAAGTGTATTTGATCATGTATCTCTTCCGCCTGCATTCTAGTGTTCCCCAGTAATTTAGGTGTTTTATTGCAGTTATGCGTGCCGTGACAGTCTCATCTTTATTTACCACAATTACCATTACCAGCCACCCTCTCCCCCCTTATTAATCTGTTAAATCAATAGATTACCGTTCTGTATTAAGAATGCAATTATGTATTAAAATACAATATTTACTGTCTTCTATGGTCATAAAGATGAACCTTCTTGTCTCATCTTGTACTTTCATTATTGTTCTCCATTGGGTGGTTGGTCAGTTAAGCTGCTGTGCAGTGCTACTACTACTTTCCATTGCTGCTTATAAAATTGTAGACCTAATTTTATTTTAATTTTTTTACTGCTTTAATCTCTCCTTTATTATTATTATTATTTCTGTAAATTGAAAACTTAAGTAGTGCAGTTTTTAAAAATTCATTTTTTCTTTGCTTAGCATACATTTGCATGTTTTACAGAATGATTTTTAGCACTTTTGAATAATTTTGTATATTAAATGCATGCATTTATTTTACATTTTTGTATACTACTATTTTAAGAATGCTCTATGAGAAGTTTATTGTATTTAAAAATGGACTTCCTGACATAACATTTATTGCATCTATGATATTAGACACAGTCCAGAAGACTATCTTAATTACCAGTGAGATCAGTATTAGTATAGAAACAGAAATTTTTTACTAAATAAATTACCGGTTCTACAAATTACCTCTTGGTTAGAGAAAGAGCAAACCTGGAAAAAGAATTGGCCCTTCTCTGACCTGGCTGGAAGTACAATGCTTGGTAAAGATTTTTTATTTTCAGTTTTTGATGCAGGAGAAAAATAATTGATTTTGAACATGGATGTCAGTTTGCCACTAACAAAATTTAAGGCTTCCTTCACTCTGTATTTTTGCTCCTTAATTATTTTCCACAAAATCTTTAACAAGATTTTCAATTTTTGCCCAGTTATAGCAAGTGAAGTGTGTAATATGAGACTTGAGTGAGTCAATACAAACTTTCTCCAGCAATGGAATACCTGTCTATCGATGATATTTTCAATATTATTGGACAGTTTGGATGGAATCAAAGACTATACTGTATTGGCTTCAGTGTCCTGCAGTTCTTCTTAGCATTTCACATGCTTCTCAATGTCTTTACTGGTAGGTATAAATGTTAACTGGTATGTGTAAATGTTGATGGCTTGGTAGCCTTATTTGCATTCTTAATGTTGGGAGAGCACTTACTTATTTTAATAATGGTGCAGGAAGCTTTAAAAACTTAGATTCTCTTAAATTCTTGTGGATTAAGCTTTTTAACTCTTTAATTTCTATTGTTGCTTACGTTAAATTATGCTGAAATGCAGCACATCATCACAATGTTCCTTTTGCTTGGCTATTGTTAAAACAGCAGATTTCTGTCTACATTAGTTTGGGTATTACATTTTAAGTTAGTTAAAAGCCTATGTAATACTTGTACTCACTTTTTATTGCCTAATTTATAAAGTGAGGTCAGAATATTCTGGAGATTTTGGGCATTTGAGTATGTGAAAGCTTATAGATCCAATGTGGAGAGAGAGAGAGAGACTGACTGACTGAAAGTATAATGAAAATCCTGTATATTTAATAAAAATGATAACAGAGAATATACAGTGGACCCCCGAGTTTCGTAAACCCCGGAAATCGTACAATTATGTAAGTATAATATTGTAAGTGCTTTTGTAAGTGTATTTTTGGGGGTCTGAAATGGACTAACCTAATTGACATTTTTTCTTAAGGGAGTAAATTCGTTCGGTAATGGCACTTGAGCAGGCTTCTGGAATGAAGTTTTTACGAAACTCGGGGGTCCACTGTAGTACCTTGTTAAACAGAAGTGAATTTAAATTAGTACCGCACTGTGCTTGTATTGGGATAAATATTATATTCAAAACATTCATAAAATGAATAGAGGAAATACCTGAATATGTGGAAAGTACTTGTGTATAATAAAAAAAAAATTGCTATACTGCAAGAGAGGGAGAAATTTGTGGGTAAGGAGAGTATATTTTGTGGAAAAATAAAGAATGAAGTAAGACATATTATCATCATCATCATCATCATCATAGTCTCATTTCTGACTTCCATAGGGTGACAAAATACAACTTGTGATTAAAACTGTACAAGATTAAGGTGTGTGTGTGGGGGGGTAGGGGGGCAAAAGTCCAAATATGATATGAAACTAGGATAGTAACAATTAGTCTAAAGTTTAATAGTACATTTTTTTTTAACACATCGGCCATTTCCCACCAAGGCAGGGTGGCCCAAAAAAGAAAAACTTCCATAGTCATTCACTCCATCATTGTCTTGCCAGAGGCGCGCTTACACTACTGTTATAAAATGGCAACATTAACACCCCTCCTTCAGAGGGCTGGCACTGTACTTCCCATCTCCAGGACTCAAGTCTGGCCTGCCGGTTTCCCCAAATCCCTTCATAAATGTTATCTTGTTCTCACTCCAACAGCACGTCAAGCCCTAAAAACCATTTGCTCCTATCTAACATGCTCACGCATGCTTACTGGAAGTCCAAGCTCCTCACACACAAAACCTCCTTTACCCCTCTCCCTCCAACTTTTCCTAGGCCAACCCCTACCCTGCCTTCCCTCCACTACAGTTTTATACACTCTTGAAGTCATTCTATTTCGTTCCAACTTCTCTGTATGTTCAAACCACCTCAACAACCCCTCCTCAGCCCTCTGGATAATAGTTTTGGTAATCCCACACCTCCTCCTAATCTCTAAACTACGGATTCTCTGCATTATATTCACACCACACATTGCCCTCAGACATGACATCTCCACTGCCTCCAGCCTTCTCCTTGTTGCAACATTCACCACCCATGCTTCACACCCATATAAGAGCGTTGGTATAACTATACTCACATACATAGTCCTCATATTAGGGAAAATAATAAATGAAGAATAGCAATGATGAGTAAAATCTGATGTAACCTTTTCTTGTTTCATCTCTTTGACTTCTACCAGCCATTTGTATGAGTGAAGGAGGGAGGGGGATTCAAATCTTACTAGTAGCATTACAACTTTGTGGGATTTAAGAAGTGTGTGTGTGGGCATCATAACCATTTAAAGATGTTAATGTGCTTAGTTGGGTATGACAGAATCAAATACTCTGGTGAAGAAATAAAATAGGCAAGTGACTGATACAAATACAAATGTAATTTATTTCTTTTCTGTGGTATACAGGTAATGTAGTTTGTGTAATAAAATATTGTTAGACACAAAAGAAAGTCACTAACATGCCATGCTTTTCAGGCAGACTAATCCTAATGTTTGAAGACTACTTAAAAATTAGATATAGGAGTTTTTAAATGTACAAAAAGAGAGGTAGCATTAATACTTCAAACTGATTCAGTGATCTTCAGTTAAATAGGATTTCTTAGTTTCAAACTGACTTGGTCTTTAGTTTATGAGATGATTGAAAGAGATAGTGAAGTTACAAGAAGGTAGTTGGAAAGAGATAGTGAAGATACAAGAAGGTAGTTGGAAAGAGATAGTGAAGATACAAGAAGGTAGTTGGAAAGAGATAGTGAAGATACAAGAAGGTAGTTGGAAAGAGATAGTGAAGATACAAGAAGGTAGTTGGAAAGAGATAGTGAAGTTACAGGAAGGTACAGTGGAACCCCAGTTAACGAAAAAAATTAATTGCAGAAGCCTGCTCAAGTGCCATTACCGAACGAATTTACTTCCTTAAGAAAAAATGTCATTTAGGTTAGTCTATTTCAGACCCCCAAAAATACACTTCGACAAGCACTTACAATATTATACTTACATAATTGCACGATTTCCGGGGTGTTCGTTAACCGGGGTTCCACTGTAGTTGGAAAGAGATAGTGAAGATACAGGAAGGTAATTGGAAAGAGATAGTGAAGTTTTTTTTTTTTTTTCAACAAGTCGGCCGTCTCCCACCGAGGTAGGGTGACCCAAAAAGAAAGAAAATCCTCCCCCAAAAATACTTTCATCATCATTCAACACTTTCATCACACTCATACATAATCACTGTCTTTGCAGACACGCTCAGATACGACAGCTGAGAATAGTCCCTCCCAGCTGTCACTATCCCAGACCCCTCCTTTAAAGTGCAGGCATTGTACTTCCCATTTCCAGGACTCAAGTCCAACTAAATCAATTAACTGGTTTCCCTGAATCCCTTCACAAAATGTTACCCTGCTCACACTCCAACAGATCGTCATGTCCCAAAAACCATTCGTCTCCATTCACTCCTATCTAACACGCTCACACATGCTTGCTGGAAGTCCAAGCCCCTCGCCGACAAAACCTCCTTTACCCCCTCCCTCCAACCTTTTCTAGGACGACCCCTACCCCGCCTTCCTTCCCCTACAGATTTATACGCTCTCCAAGTCATTCTACTTTGATCCATTCTCTCTAAATGACCAAACCACCTCAACAACCCCTCTCCAGCCCTCTGACAAATACTTTTAGTAACTCCACACCTCCTAATTTCCACATTCTGAATTTTCTTCATAATATTTACACCACACATTGCCCTTAGACAGGACATCTCCACTGCCTCCAGCCTCCTCCTTGCTGCAGCATTTGCAACACATGCTTCACACTTATATAAGAGTGTTGGTACCAATAGACTTTCGTACATTCCCTTCTTTGCCTCCATGGATAACGTTTTTTGTCTCCACAGATACATCAACGCACCACTCACCTTTTTTCCTTCATCAATTCTATGGTTAACCTCATCCTTCATAAACCCATCCGCTGACACGTCAACTCCCAAATATCTGAAAACATTTACTTCTTCCATAATCCCTCTCTCCAATGTGATATCCAATTTTTCTTTATTTAAATCGTTTGATACCCTCATCACCTTACTCTTATCTATGTTCACTTTCAACTTTCTACCTTTACACACTCTCCCAAACTCGTCCACTAACCTTTGCAACTTTTCTTTAGAATCTCCCATAAGCACAGTATCATCAGCAAAAAATAACTGTGCCAACTCCCATTTTGCATTTAATTCCCCATAATTTAATCCCACCCCTCTCCCCAACACCCTAGCATTTACTTCTTTACAACCCCATCTATAAATATATTAAACAACCATGGTGACATTACACATCCCTGTCAAAGACCTACTTTTACCGGGAAGTAATCTCCCTCTCTCCTACACACCCTAACCTGAGCTTCACTATCCTCATAAAAACTCTTTACAGCCTTCAGTAACTTACTACCTATCGATACACTTGCAACATTTGCCACATTGTTGGAAAGAGATAGTGAAAATACAGGAAGGTAGTTAGAAAGAGATAGTGAAGATACAGGAAGGTAGTTGGAAAGAGATAGTGAAGATACAGGAAGGTAGTTGGAAAGAGATAGTGAAGATACAGGAAGGTAGTTGGAAAGAGATAGTGATGATACAGGAAGGTAATTGGAAAGAGATAGTGAAGATAAAGGAAGGTAGTTGGAAAGAGATAGGGAAGTTACAGGAAGGTAGTTGGAAAGAGATAGTGAAGATACAGGAAGGTAGTTGGAAAGAGATAGTGAAGATACAGGAAGGTAATTGGATTGTCTGAACTTTGTACAAATTTCTTTAGTACAAATGCTTTGTTATGCTCCAAATTATAGCTCAAGTTACTTATCTGCTTCACATTTTCAAATTGCTTAAACGTATATTTTTAAAGTAGATTTAATGTTACAGCTTTTAATCATACTTTTCCTTTTCTCTCTGTATACCATCTCTCTTGAAAGGGGCACTCTCATGTTTATGTTCTGCCTTCCTGGAGTGTTTTAATATACATATAGGATATGCAGCTGTATGTTTGTTTGTGTGCACCTGAATGCATGCATGCATAGTTATATATGAATGCAGATTAAATTATAATTCTGATCTAATAATTTATTTTTAAGATTTCATAAAGTTACCTGATTCTAGCATCTGTGTCTGGTGGGCTTTATATTAATATAGTAGTTATATTATAATTTCTTCATTACAAATTAAGAAGCACAGGGTAACTGCTTCATATGTTGCAAACTACATCAGAAATAGCTTGGTATGTTATGAAAAGGGGCCTTGCTTTTTTTTTATTAATTTCTTCGTTGCACTTTGATATTGAGTTACTTGTTTATGTGCATAATGTTGGTTACAAATTTCTAGTAGATTTACACTTATGCTGGGTTGTCATGGAAGGTTAATTAGTATATTTGGTCAGCTGAAAGATTTTTAAGGTGTGTAAAATGCATTTAAAAATTAGGAAAATAACATAATTTAAATGGCCTTTCACTGTACTTTGTGACTTCTGAAATATATTCCATATACAGTGGACCCTCGGTTAACGAATACCCTGGAAATCGTGCAATTATGTAAGTATAATTTTGTAAGTTCTTGTGGAAGTGTATTTTTGGGGGTCTGAAATAGACTAACCTACGTGAAATTTTTCCTTAAGGGAGTAAATTCGTTCGGTAATGGCACTTGAGCAGACTTCAGGAGTGAAGTTTTTACGAAACTCGGGGGTCCACTGTATTGAAAGATTTATTTGCCAGGATGCCAGAGTTAGTGAAGTATAGAAGTACATTCATTCTTAGATGCACTTTTTTTTTTTTTTCATTTTTGAGGCAGTTCGTAATATTATTTTCAGTTCACAAAGTCTGACTTAACTACAGCACTTTTATAATTTTAGCATTAGACTTACTGTTTTAACTGTTATCTTACAACCTTATGTTATTTTTTGCCCATCCATTCAAAGGACTTCACTATATCAAGTTTATTTTTTTTTTTTATTAACACATCGGCCGATTCCCACCAAGGCAGGGTGGCCCGAAAAAGAAAAACTTTCATCATCATTCACTCCATCACTGTCTTGCCAGAAGGGTGCTTTACACTACAGTTATAAAACTGCAACATTTACACCCCTCCTTCAGAGTGCCGGCACTGTACTTCCCATCTCCAGAACTCAAGTCCGGCCTGCCGGTTTCCTGAACCCCTTCATAAATGTTACTTTGCTCACACTCCAACAGCACGTCAAGTATTAAAACCATATGCCTCCATTCACTCCTATCAAATACGCTCACACATGCTTGCTGGAAATCCAAGCCCTCGCACACAAAACTTCCTTTACCCCCTCCCTCCAACCTTTCCTAGGCCGACCCCTACCCGCCTTCCCTCCACTACAGATTTATACACTCTCGTAGTCACTCTGTCTCGTTCCATTCTCTCTACATGTCCAAACCACCTCAACAACCCCTCCTCAGCTCTCTGGACAATCGTTTTGGTAATCCCGCACCTCCTCCTAATTTCCAAACTCCGAATTCTCTGCATTATATTCACACCACACATTGACCTCAGACATGACATCTCCACTGCCTCCAGCCTTCTCCTCGTTGCAACATTCATCACCCATGCTTCACACCCATATAAGAGCGTTGGTATAACTATACTCTCATACATTCCCCTCTTTACTTCCATGGACAAGGTTCTTTGTCTCCACAGACTCAGTGCTCCACTCACCCTTTTCCCTCATCAATTCTATGATTCACCTCATCCTTCATAGACCCATCTGCCGACATGTCCACTCCCAAATATCTGAATACATTCACCTCCTCCATACTCTCTCCCTCCAATCTGATATCAATCTTTCGTCACCTATTCTTTTGTTATCCTCATCACCTTACTCTTTCCTATATTCACTTTCAATTTTCTTCTTTTACACACCCTACCAAATTCATCCACCAACCTCTGCAGCTTCTCTTCAGAATCTCCCAAAGCACAGTGTCATCAGCAAAAAGCAACTGTGACAACTCCCACTTTGTATTTGCTTCTTTATCTTTTAGCCCAACACCTCTTGCCAAGACCCTCGCATTCACTTCTCTTACAACCCCATCTATAAATATATTGAACAACCACGGTGACATCACACATCCTTGTCTAAGGCCCACTTTTACTGGGAAATAGTCCCCTTCCCTCCTACACACTCTAACCTGAGCCTCACTATCCTCATAAAAACTCTTCACTGCTTTCAGTAACCTTCCTCCTATTCCATACACCTGCAACATCTGCCACATTGCCCCCTATCTACCTATCATACGCCTTTTCCAAATCCATAAATGCCACAAAAACATCTTTACCCTTATCCAAATACTGTTCACCTATATGTTTCACTGTAAACACTTGGTCTACACACCCCTACCTTTCCTAAAGCCCCTTGTTCATCTGCTATCCTGCTTTCTGTTTTACTCTTAATTCTTTCAATAATAACTCTACCATACACTTTACCAGGTACACTCAACAGACTTATTCCCCTATAATTTTGCACTCTCTTTTGTCCCCTTTGCCTTTATACAAAGGAACAATACACGCTCTCTGCCAATCCTAGGTACCTTACCCTCTTCCATACATTTATTAAATAATAGCACCAACCACTCCAAAATTATATCCCCACCTGCTTTTAACATTTCTATCTTTATCCCATCAATCCCAGCTGCCTTACCCCTTTCATTCTACCCACTGCCTCACGAACTTCCCTACACCCACAACTGGCTCTTCCACACTCCTACAAGATGTTATTCCTCCTTGCCCTACACACGAAATCACAGCTTCCCTGTCTTCATCAACATTTAACAAATCCTCAAAATATTCTCTCCATCTTCCCGATACCTCTAACTCTCCATTTAATAACTCTCCTCTCCTATTTTTAACTGTCAAATCCATTTGTTCTCTAGGCTTCCTCAACTTATTAATCTCATTCCAAAACTTTTCTTATTTTCAACAAAATTTGCTGATAACATCTCACCACTCTCTCATCTGCTCTCTTTTACATTGCTTCACCACTCTTTTAACCTCTCTTTTCTCTCCATATACTCTTCCCTCCTTGCATCACTTCTACTTTGTAAAAACCTCTCATATGCTAACTTTTTCTCCCTTACTACTCTCTTTACATCATCATTCCACCAATCGCTCCTCTTCCCTCCGCACCCACTCGCCTGTAACCACAAACTTCTGCTGAACACTCTAACACTACATTTTTAAATCTACCCCATACATTTTCGACCCCATTGCCTACACTCTCACTAGCCCATCTATCCTCCAATAGTTGTTTATATCTTACCCTAACTGCCTCCTTTTTTAGTTTATAAACCTTCACCTCTCTTTTACTTACTGATTCTATTTTCCTTGTATCCCATCTACCTTTTACTCCCACTGTAGCTATAACTAAAAAGTGATCTGATATATCTGTAGCCCCTCTATAAACATGTACATCCTGAAGTCTACTCAACAGTCTTTTATCTATCAATACATAGTCCAACAAACTACTGTCATTACGCCTACATCATATCTTGTATACTTATTTATCCTCTTTTTCTTAAAATATGTATTACCTATAACTAAACCCCTTTCTATACAAAGTTCAATCAAAGGGCTCCCATTATCATTTACACCTGGCACCCCAAACTTACCTACTACACCCTCTCTGCATGTTTCTCCCACTTTAGCATTTAGGTCCCCTACCACAATTACTCTCTCATTTGGTTCAAAAGTTCCTATACATTGCTAACATCTCCCAAAATCTCTCTCTCTCCTCTACACTCCTCTCTTCTCCAGGTGCATACACGCTTATTATGACCCACTTTTCGCATCCGACCCTTATTTTAATCCACATAATCCTTGAATTTACACATTTATATTCCCTCTTTTCCTTCCATAACTGATCCTTCAACATTATTGCTACCCCTTCCTTAGCTCTAACTCTCTCAGATACTCCTGACTTAATCCCATTTATTTCTCCCCACTGAAACTCGCCTACCCCCTTCAGCTTTGTTTCGCTTAGGGCCAGGACATCCAACTTCTTTTCATTCATAACATCGGCAATCATCTCTTTCTTATCATCCGCACTACATCCACGCACATTCAGACAACCCAATTTTATGTACTGTACTATATACATGTATGAGAAGATTCTGGTTAAGATTAGCAAACTGAATTTCAGACTCTGTCATAAGTACTGTATTTGATTTTGAGAAAATGAAAAACTAATTTCTTGAATTTAAGCAAGTTAAAATTAATACTAGAATGAATTCCATATAAAATCTTTCATCTGAATGTGAAAGGCAGCAAATTTATTATAGCCTATTGTTGTCCAAGATTAATTTTTTTCACAGGTGTGGGCAAGTCATCAGGATAACTCTGATATACTGACCTGCTATCATTACCCGGGTAGGAGGGCCAAAGGCTCAAACTATATTATAATCATCATGAAGTCATTTTTGTTTGTAAGAGAGAATACTTATTTGTAATTACAAGAGTTTAGCTAATAATTAGTCTCATGATAATCCATCTTAGGTGTTTAATCTAGCATATAATTTTCCTTTAATTTTCAATGGTAGTCCTTACTGCCTGCTCTGTATTCTGTTCTGTTCTACCGCTTAGTGAAAACGTATTTTCTAGAATTTTTTCAAAACTGAATTTTCTTAAATTTATGACTATACTCTCTTGTTCTCCCTGATGGTAGTACTAAAAAGTCTTTAATTTTTGTCTTTTTACACCCTCATACTGTATGTGGTTTTTATGTCTTCCTTTTTATCTTGTTAGGTATTTTAGTGTTTTCAATTTTTTTTTTTTTTAGCTCTTGAAGGTATTTTGTAGCTTTAGATTTTTCTGTCTTATCCACAATTTTTATATTCAGGCACACATCACTAACTTTTCCAAGTCTGGCCTACTATAGGTTGTGTAGCAGTGGCGTGCAGAGGGGGGCGGATGGGGCGGTGTCCCCGGACATCCAAATGGGGGGGGGGGCATCCAATTAGAGAGGGAAATGAGATAGTGATTTTGAAATTTCAGCGGTGATAAATAAATTTTTGGAGGCTCATCACACTACAGAGTCAGTGGTTTGCCCTTTATTCCTTTAACATGGTGTACCCTTTTTGGTACCTAGTTTTATCATCAGTGGAGAAAGTCTCAAAACGTTTGCAGGATCTGAAAATGGGGTTCCATGAAGCTTCTTGTGATCTGAGAAGACTTATTCATATCTTGAATTTGAAGAATGACGAAATTATCCACAATGCAATACATTTGGCTAATGAATATTGTGGAAATTAGGGAATACCAATTACACAAACAAGGAGAAGAATAATGCCTGGACAGTCAGCAAGAGATAGTGGACTGACGACACAAGGAGAAATGAATAGAGTAATGGTAGAGATTGTAAAGCGATTAAAAACGGAAATTGAAGACCACAGTGTCCCACTTCAAGGACTCAGGCACAGAGTCCGTCTTCAAGGACTCAGGCGCAGTGTCCGTCTTCAAGGACTCAAGCGCAGTGTCCGTCTTCAAGGACTCAGGCGCAGTGTCCGTCAAGTACTCAAGCAGTGTCCATCTTCATGGACTCAGGCGCAGTGTCCGTCAAGTACTCAAGCAGTGTCCATCTTCATGGACTCAGGCACAGTGTCCATCTTCAAGAACTCAGGCGCAGTGTCCATCTTCAAGGACTCAGGCACAGTGTCCGTCTTCAAGAACTCAGGCACAGTGTCCGTCTTCAAGGACTCGGGCACAGTGTCCGTCTTCAAGGACTCGATGTCCGTCTTCAAGGACTCGGTGTCCGTCTTCAAGGACTCGGTGTCCGCCTTCAAGGACTCGGTGTCCGCCTTCAAGGACTCGGTGTCCGCCTTCAAGGACTCGGTGTCCGCCTTCAAGGACTCGGTGTCCGCCTTCAAGGACTCGGTGTCCGCCTTCAAGGACTCGGTGTCCGCCTTCAAGGACTCGGTGTCCGCCTTCAAGGACTCGGTGTCCGCCTTCAAGGACTCGGTGTCCGCCTTCAAGGACTCGGTGTCCGCCTTCAAGGACTCGGTGTCCGCCTTCAGGACTCGGTGTCCGCCTTCAAGGACTCGGTGTCCGCCTTCCAAGGACTCGGTGTCCGCCTTCACGGATTTCGGTGTCCGCCTTCACGGACTCGGTGTCCGCCTTCACGGACTCGGTGTCCGCCTTCACGGACTCGGTGTCCGCCTTCACGGACTCGGTGTCCGCCTTCACGGACTCGGTGTCCGCCTTCACGGACTCGGTGTCCGCCTTCACGGACTCGGTGTCCGCCTTCACGGACTCGGTGTCCGCCTTCACGATCGTGTCGCCTTCACGGTTCGGTGTCCCTTCACGGACTCGGTGTCCGCCTTCACGGACTCGGTGTCCGCCTTCACGGACTCGGTGTCCGCCTTCACGGACTCGGTGTCCGCCTTCACGGACTCGGTGTCCGCCTTCACGGACTCGGTGTCCGCCTTCACGGGCTCGGTGTCCGCCTTCACGGGCTCGGTGTCCGCCTTCACGGGCTCGGTGTCCGCCTTCAAGGGCTCGGTGTCCGCCTTCAAGGGCTCGGTGTCCGCCTTCAAGGGCTCGGTGTCCGCCTTCAAGGGCTCGGTGTCCGCCTTCAAGGGCTCGGTGTCCGCCTTCAAGGGCTCGGTGTCCGCCTTCAAGGGCTCGGTGTCCGCCTTCAAGGGCTCGGTGTCCGCCTTCAAGGGCTCGGTGTCCGCCATCAAGGACTCGGTGTCCGCCATCAAGGACTCGGTGTCCGTCTTCAAGGACTCACAGACCGATTTTCATTTCTTCTGAACTTAAATTCAATAATGCAAATAAATGGTATAAAATACCGACACAATGGAAAAATAAACACATAAGCAGTATAATGTGATCCTTTATTGACAACATTTCGCCCACGCAGTGGGCTTTATCGAGTCACAGACAGATCTACCTGAAAAAAGAGGAACATGAGTATTTATAGGATTTAGTCAGGTGGAGAATGCTGCATGTGACAGTCTTCAAAGTAGGGTGATATCACCCTACTTTAAATTCAGTAATAATTGAAGATGAACAAGAAGAAGAGATATTAAAAAAGGAATGTTCAGACTTTGCAAATTATTATGATAATGATGTGGCAGCCATTCAGTTATATGACAAAATTATTGATTTTGTGATGCTCCTTCGAGCTGGAGGAAATAGAATTTTCCCTAATGGTAAAGATGCTGTGGAGTGTTTACTGCAGTATGGGAGGGATGTCTTTCCCACGCTGTGTGTTTCATACACATTACTGCTTACAATCGCATTTTCAGTCGCAAGTTGTGAAAGGTAATTTTCAAAACTGAAATTAATTAAAACATATCTGAGGTCTTCAATATCACAGGAGTGACTACCAACCTGGCTTTAATAAACACTGAAAAAGAATTTCTCACAGCTGATGTAAAAAGTGAAGTACAGTGGACCCCCGGTGTTCGTCCTGCTCCAAACTCGTTCTTTTATGTAAGTGTATTTTTTTAAATGCTTTTGTAAGTGTATTTTTGGGGTCTAAAAGGACTAGTCTACTTTACATTATTCCTTATGGGAATAAATTCGTTTGGTAATGGCACTTGAACAGCATTCTGGAACGAAAAAATAACAAAAACCGGGGGTCCACTGTAGTTCAAGTGTTTTCGGACAGGAGATATTATTTGCGGAAAAGAACTTAATAAATTTGGTTGATTTATATTTAAATCGAATAAAGTGTTTATTTCATGTTTCATCTGTGTTTACATATTCAAAATATCTCCCTTTCTCATATTTCTCAGTACTAGGCCATGTACTTAAGTCTTTGGGGCATACAATCAAAGAGTTGGCCCCGGGCATCACCAGACCTCTGCACGCCACTGTTGTGTAGAGAACAGCTTCTTCACATAGAGGTGAATACAAATAGGAAGAACATCTGTCTCGCACTCGGCAGATGGAGGATCAAGCCTTCACCACTTATTGCGCTGAATGATCCACATGGGTTTAATACTTATGTGAATTAGTAAAATATTAAATAGCTTCTTCAGTATTTCTTCATCATATCTCTGAAGGCCATTTTAATTAAAATGAGTTTTCTGTAATTTACAAGTTTTTTTTTTTTTCCATTAACTGTAATTGTTATTCCTGCCTCTGGTATTACAGTAGTATTTAAAATTGCATTAGAATTTTGGTAGTCTGAAATGTTAATTTTGTCTTGTTGGTATTGCTTTCCATTGTATTAAGCCTGTCATTAGTATTCTAGTATATAAATTGCTTTGAATGAATGAATGTAAATGTGCTTTCTACTTTGGGTCATCTTGCCTTTGTGGGAGAGCCATTGACTTTAAAAAAAAAAAAATGCATCAACCCTGTCATTGCTATTCTCTAATTGCAATAACTCTGTCTTTATGTATGTGCTTATTTGCTAATCCTGTTTGAACATTGTCACTGCATGTCTGTTAGAGTTAAATTGTCTTAATAATGTTATTGTAACTTTGTGTTAAAATTGTTATATGGTATTATGAGGTAAATAGATGAGATATGAATAATTTGAAAGCTTAGTGAAGCTGAAGAATATAGGTTGGTCAACACAATAAATGAATGAAATTATTGGTTGTGATTGTTGGCCTAAGAAGATATAAAAGAGGCATTTAGAAAGCAGACTTGAGAGAAAGATGTCATGATATTGAAAATAGATAGATCATGAAATTAGTAATGTTGATGTAGTGTAAGTGTACTGAACATTTCTTCACATGTTACATCATTAAAAGGAGGTGAACA
This sequence comes from Cherax destructor, assembly GCA_009830355.1. Lineage (NCBI taxonomy): Eukaryota > Metazoa > Arthropoda > Malacostraca > Decapoda > Parastacidae > Cherax > Cherax destructor. The sequence continues at coordinate 124,373 of WNWK01004152.1, forward strand.
TAATAGTGTGATCAATACAGTAATAAAAAAAAACATTGTATAATAAAGGAATGTGTTTCCTTCTTTGGGGATTACATATGACTGCAAAAAATTGACATTGAGATTACTGATTTCATGAAGATGGTTGGCATGTTGATAAAGAATAATCACATTGCTCTAGGAGAGGAAATGATGGATGTTGTGTAAATCAGATGTGTAATATGAATATCAAATAGATTACTATACAGGATTTGTATCATGATCACAAAAACTTGTGATATCAGTAGGGAAGAATGTATGGGCTATAAGCAATAGCAACCTGTTAAGTTTGATCAAGTTTGTTTGTCCAGAGAAGTCTTTTGATGAATTCACTAGATATTGAGGAACTACAAAAAATAAATACATGTGGGAAGTTTGAGAGAAAATATAAACATAATTAAATTATAAAAGTAGTTAGAAAGTGGTTTAGTTGATCAGAAGACAGAAATAATGTATGTGTGAATACTTGTAGTGTATTGACAGAAAAGCATAGATGAATAGCCAAGATTTTAAAGATAGCCGTGATATTTAGTACTACATATATGGTACCAACACTCTTATATGGGTGTGAAGCATGGGTTGCAAATGCTGCAGCGAGGAGGAGGCTGGAGGCAGTGGAGATGTCCTGTCTAAGGGCAATGTGTGGTGTAAATATTATGCAGAAAATTCGGAATGTGGAAATTAGGAGAAGGTGTGGAGTTACTAAAAGTATTTGTCAGAGGGCTGAAGAGGGGTTGTTGAGGTGGTTTGGTCATTTAGAGAGAATGGATCAAAGTAGAATGACTTGGAGAGCGTATAAATCTGTAGGGGAAGGAAGGCGGGGTAGGGGTCGTCCTAGAAAAGGTTGGAGGGAAGGGGTAAAGGAGGTTTTGTGGGCGAGGGCTTGGACTTCCAGCAAGCATGTGTGAGCGTGTTAGATAGGAGTGAATGGAGACGAATGGTTTTTGGGACATGACGATCTGTTGGAGTGTGAGCAGGGTAACATTGTGTGAAGGGATTCAGGGAAACCAGTTAATTGATTTAGTTGGACTTGAGTCCTGGAAATGGGAAGTACAATGCCTGCACTTTAAAGGAGGGTCTGAGATAGTGACAGCTGGGAGGACTTTTCTCAGCTGTAGTATCTGAGCTCCTCTGCAAAGACAGTGATTATGTATGAGTGTGGTGAAAGTGTTGAATGATGATGAAAGTTTTTTCTTTTTGGGGATTTTCTTTCTTTTTGGGTCACCCTGCCTCGGTGGGAGACGGCCGACTTGTTGAAAAAAAAAAAAAAAAATATATGAAAGTTTTTCAGTTTCATAATGGTCATGCTGTTTGTACCAAATATTGTTTTACAATTAGATATTAGCTTCAGAAAGTAGACAGAATGAATGACAAGAATTTTGTTGATCAAGTAATTAAAATGTATGTGGATTGAATAATGTGTGTAGAGAATCAGAAGCTCTCCAAAGACAAGTATTAAACTGTTTCTTAGCATTTGGGGTTGGCACACAGCTTAATCTGCTGTGTGATTTGTAATATAAGTATATCTGGAGAGAAGTACCTGGTAGAAATATGTTTATGTACCATGGCATGCTTTTTTTTTTTCTTCTTCCCAGGAAATAAAAAGTAAGGTGTTGATTTCACTGATGAAAATTCTTGTCATTCATTGTGTGTGTATGTGAATGATCAGTAACTCTGGCTTTGTTTAGCTTGTTAAATATTGTAATTATAATATTTACCTCAATTCAAGTTCATTGATAGTCTGCATATACATTCTTTATAATGATTCATAAACATGGTAGATTTAGCTTCAGAAGCTTATATTTTTTATGCAACTCTATACCAGGTTTGGACCCAACATTCAAGTGCTTTGCCAGAGATGGAAGCTCCAAGAATGAACCACTCATCAATCAGTGTATTGAGGACACTCCTCAAAAATGCTCACTTACTTATACGACAGAGTACAAATCTTTTGCATCCGAGGTTAGTCAGTTTGTGCATGTATTTTTTAACTTGTACGATCATGTATGCATTGACTTAACTGTTTCTGGGGCATTAAACCCCTGTTCCTGAACCCCCACTTATTAACAATCAACCAACTAGTGTAATGTATCCCCATCAGCTCTTATTACATTTTTTTTTCAACAAGTCGGCCGTCTCCCACTGAGGCAGGGTGACCCAAAAAGAAAGAAAACCCCAAAAAAGAAAATACTTTCATCATTCAACACTTTCACCTCAATCATACATAATCACTGTCTTTGCAGAGGCGCTCAGATACGACAGCTGAGAATAAGTCCCTCCCAACTGTCACTATCCCAGACCCCTCCTTTAACCCTTAAGCTGTCCACACGTAGATATACGTTTACGTGCGTAGCTGACCGAATATTTTGAGAAAAAAATAAATTGTTCTTTTTGTTGAAAATGAAGAGTGCATTTTGTTGTCATTCCCACATTTTGTAATACTGCACACACTGAGTGCACAGACCCATTCTCTAATCTCTAGGCAACTCAGGCTTATCATGGCAAGGTTAAAAGCATTTGAAAAAAACGTAGATCTACGTTCGGAGCAGTACTCACGTGAACGTATATCTACGTGTGGAAAGTTTAAGGGTTAAAGTGCAGGCATTGTACTTCCCATTTCCAGGACTCAAGTCCAACTAAATCAATTAACTGGTTTCCCTGAATTGCTGGTGTCTTTTTTTCTGTCTCATAAACATGTAAGGTTTCAGGTATGTCTTGCTACTTCTACTTACACTTAGGTCACACTGCACATGCATAAACCCCTCTGGGTTTTCTTCTACTTCCTTACTAATTCTTGTTTATTTCCTCTTATCTCCATGGGAAAGTGGAACAGAATTCTTCCTCCGTGAGCCATGCGTCGTAAGAGACGACTAAAATGCCAGTAGCAAGGGGCTAGTAACCCCTTCTACTGTATATATTACTAAATTTAAAAGGAGAAACTATTGTTTTTCTTTTTGGGCCACCCTGCCTCGGTGGGAAACGGCTGACGTGTTGAAAGAAAGATAGGTTTACATTGGTTGTGCATTTTGGGCAGACTAAAATTAGAATTTAAAGTACCTACATGACATTGATAAGTTTTAGATTATTTGAATGGTAAGTTTAAACATAACTAAGCTATCTGGAGATAAATAAGATTATTAACTGCAATGATCATTCCAAGTAACAAAACTGTTAATTAAAACGGGGATGTTAATATTGAAGGGACAGTAATGCAAAAGAGTAATGACAATTTTATCTATTTTTTAGGGGGGGATGGGGGGGAAGTAGAAATATAGTGGAGACAAGAAGTGTATGAGTACAAATGCTGATGGAAATTTAGATTGCATTAGGTTGCATTAGATAAATAGGTATTTGACATTTATATTTAATCTTAATAAATTTACATGAAGTCTAGGTACCTTTTAAAGCAGTTGGCAGATGAGGTATTTTTAGAATCGTCTGGTAAAGCATTCCATATTTTTTTGGGCCTTCCATTTGCATGGAGGTTTCTACACCAGTTGAGCTAAACACACGGGATATCAGGGGTATTTGTTTCTTGTGTTGTGTTCTATGTATTCTGTTGCATTGCTCAAAGAAGAGCTTTAGAGCTGGGTTTATATTTGTTTGAAGCATCATTTGTATATAATATGTACACAAGTAAATGTGAATGTTTTTTGCTGAATAAGTTTAAATTTTTAATAGGGGGTGGTGGTGTTTGGAACCTAATGAATTATCATTTACATAGTAGATATTTGGTGAATTACAATGGATTTTAGGTAATTTGCTGTTGTAGATCCCCATGCACAATTAGATAATAGTAGAACTTTGTGAATAATTGAGTTTGAGGTACATACATAGTACAGTGGACCCCCGAGTAACGAGCACCCCGGAAATCGTACAATTATGTAAGTACAGTGGACCCTCGGTTAACGAAAGGTTTAGTTAACAACAAAAATCGGTTACCGAAAGCTTTTTTCGGTATCAGTTACCGAAAAAATCCTCGGTTAGCGAAACGTATTAGACCTGTCCGCCTGCTCCACGCCTGGCCTGCGCAAGACGCCAGTGAAGCGTTGTTTACCATTGAGAGAACATTACCCAGTGCGCTCTTTCAAACATTCACAATACAGTTGGTGTCTTTTTTGGTGGTTTAGTGATTGTCACTGTGAAATAAGTCACCATGGGTCCAAAGAAGCTTCCTAGTGGCACCCCAGTGGTAAAGAGAGTGAGGAACACCATCGAACTGAAGAAGGAGATTGTTGAAAAATATGAGAGTGGCGTACGTCTGAGTGATCTTGCCAGGATGTACAAGAAAAGTGCATCTACTATCGGCACTATCCTGGCACAGAGAAATGAGATCAAGGAAGCTAATGTTGCAAAAGGGGTTAATTTGTTAACGAAACAAAGATCGAAAACAGTGGATGAGGTTGAGAAGTTACTGATGGTGTGGATCAATGAAAAACAGATAGCAGGTGATAGTATTTCCATGGCGATAATTTGTGAAAAGGCAAGGAAGTTGCACGCAGATCTTGTCAAGACAATGCCTGCAACCAGTGGTGAGGCGAGTGATTTTAAAGCCAGCAAAGGCTGGTTTGAGAGGTTTAAGAAACGTAGTGGCATACACAGTGTTGTGAGGTATGGTGAGGCAGCCAGCTCAGACAAACGTTCAGCTGAAAAATTTGTGAGTGAATTTAAGGGGTTCGTAGAGGCTGAAGAATTCCTCCCCCAACAAGTGTTTGTGATGAAACAGGCCTGTTTTGGAAGAAAATGCCCAACAGGACCTTCATTACTCAGGAGGAAAAGGCACAGCCAGGACACAAGCCTATGAAAGACAGGCTAACTCTTATGATATGTGCCAATGCCAGTGGTGATTTTAAAGTGAAGCCTTTACTGGTGTATCACTCAGAAAATCCCAGACCCTTCAAGAAACACAGTGTTGACAAGAATAATTTGTGTTCATTGGAAGGCTAGCACCAAGGCATGGGTCACTACGGAGATTTTCAAGGAATGGGTGACTGGAGTGTTTGGCCCTAGTGTGAAGAAATACCTGAAGGAAAAGAAATTGCCACTCAAGTGCCTCCTGGTACTGGACAATGCTCCTGCTCATCCTCACAACTTGGAAGAGTTGTTGTCTGACAAGTTCAATTTCATCAGAGTGAAGTTCTTGCCTCCTAACACCACTCCTCTCATCCAGCCCATGGACCAGCAGGTCATTGCAAACTTCAAGAAACTGTACACCAAAACAGTGTTTCAGAGGTGCTTTAATATGACCAATGACTCTGCATTGACCCTAAGAGAGTTCTGGAAAGATCACTTCAATATCGTGCATTGCCTACGCCTTATAGGTAAGGCTTGGGAGGGAGTGACTTCCAGGAATTTGAACTCTGCTTGGAGACCATTGTGGCCAGGTTGTGTCCAACAGAGGGATTTTGAAGGATTTGAGGCTGACCCTGACCCTGACGACCCTGTGCCTGTTGTGGAAGATATTGTGGCATTGGGGAACAGCCTGGGGTTGGAGGTGAGTGGTGAGGATGTGGAAGAGTTGGTGGAGGAGCACAGGATAGAGCTAACAACTGAAGAGCTGCAAGAGCTTCATCTGGAACAGCAACAGACCACAGCTGAGGTTATTGCTTCACAGGAGGAGGGAGAGAGAGAGAGAAGGTGCCTTCTTCAGTGCTTAAGATGTGTACAAAGTGGAATGAGTTGCAGACATTTATTGAAAGACACCACCCTGAGCAAGCTGAAATGAGCCTTCTGTGCAACCACTTCAGTGACAGAGCCATGTTGCACTTCAGGAAAGTATTAAAGAGTCGCCAGAAACAGAGGACTGTGGACAGTTACTTCACCAGGCAGGGGTCTAGTGACTCTCAAGCTGGTCCTAGTGGCATTAAAAGACCAAGAAGGGAAGTAACCCCAGAGAGGGACTTGTTACCTGAAGTCCTTTTGGAGTGGGATTTTCCTTCCAACCACTAACTCCCTGCCCCTGTCATCATCCCTATTCTCCAGATGCCTGCAAGTCTCTTCAATAAAGGTAAGTAAATGTTATTTATATTTTATTTTTGGTGAATATTTTTTTGTGGAACGGATTAATTGTATTTACATTATTTCTTATGGGAAATAAGGGTTCGGATTACGAAAGATTCAGATTAATTAATAGCTCCTGGAATGGATTAATTTTGTTAACCGAGGGTCCACTGTACTATAATATTGTAAGTGCTTTTGTAAGTGTATTTTTGGGGGTCTGAAATAGACTAACCTACTTGACATTATTTCTTAAGGAAATGGCACTTGAGCAGGCTTCTGGAATGAATTATGCTCGTTACTCGGGGGTCCACTGTAATGTATTTTATAAAGAATGGCCACTGTTTTGGAAATCATCTTAGATATGCACTGAATTTGAGCATTGAATTTTAGCTTGCAGTCAAGGTGTATACCTAAGGATATTATCTCATCTTACCTTTATGCTCAATTAAGTATTTTTAGTTTTGTTTCCAACCTACCTTGAATTTATGTTCGGAGTTTGCCTCCATTAGCTGCTGGTATTGAAATGTTTTTTATGTCTCTGGTTAATTTTTGGTGTTTGCATTTGTACCCACTTGTCTTGGTCACACCTCTTTCAGTCTCAATGTGTTCTTTGAGCATTTTGTTTTCCAATGTTATTAAATTTAGTTCTTTGAGTCTTTCCTCAAAGGCCTTTAATCTGTATCATTATTGGAGCCATAGTAAGGTTTATATTCTGGAAATAGTTGCTAAGATGGTATTTATTTACTTGGTACATTTATGTTAATAAAAGAGTGCTTAATTTTATTGTAATACTATATAAGCTTTGGTATTTCCACAGTGGAACTTAATATGCAACGAAAAATATAAAGTGGCTCTAGTGCAATCGATATGGATGGGAGGGGTGATGACGGGGGCCCTCGTGCTGGGTGGTGTGGCTGATGTAATAGGACGACTGAAGACACTCATGATGGCACTCTTGGGAACTATAGCCTTTGAGGGGTTTAGTGCCTTTGCTCCAACATTAGTGGTCATGGCAATGTTGCGGTAAGTATTATTTTTTTAAGGTTTTGTTTGATAATTTTGGAAATGTGAAACATTTTTCTTTATTCATTCATATGTAATTTATGTTGATTGGCCCAATCTTTCATAAACTGTATTGTAATTTAATTATGGAATTTTTGAGGCAATATTTTAAAAGACACAAAATAATGTTAAATATAATTTTCAGCTACCTAGGAGGAATCTGCTGTGCGTTGGTAATCCTTGTAAGCTTTGTCTTCTCGCAAGAGTTGGTTGGTATGGATTGGAGAAGCTTTTGTGGCATTTTTATAGCTATGTCATTTGCTGTTGGAATAGGTGTGTTCTCTGCATTAGCATCAGTAATGGACACATGGAGAACTTTGACATTTGTTTGCTCTGTCTCTGGAATAGTGTTCTTAATTCTTCCCTGGTATGTATTAAGTTTATTTATTTCAATTTATTCATTGAGAAAACTTTCTGTAAAAGAACATTGTAGCTAATTGGAAGTATTGAGAGAAAAAAATTGTTGAATAATAGTTTAAACACTAATTGGTGCCCTTCTAGCTACATTCCTGAGAGCCCACGTTGGCTTGCCTCCCAGGGAAGAAATGATGAAGCAAAAGAGATCTTAGAGGGAATGGCCCGGAGAAATGGAAAATTTAGCAGTCTCCCAACTAACTGGGAGGTTTCAGTTACTGGCAACAGCAAAGATGAGAGTGACAAGAAGCCACAGGGAGTTGGTCTCTTGGTTAGCCATCCCTATGTACTCCTCCTTACACTTATTCAGATATATTCCTGGTAAGGCTTTTATTTGTAAGTTACATTTACTGAATAGTGCCATAGGTATGTGTATATGCAATTATCTATTTGTAGTGTAAGGAGCAGAGCTATTCTTATGTCTGATCTCTAGTATTTAATTTGTAATATTGATTTGTTTAAGGTTTTTAGTGTTTATAGCACACAGCTATTTTTCAGCTCTCTACTACTCTATATAACATTTTCTAAGAGTGTTTTAATGTTTTTTTTATTGGCTAATTCTCATGGTGTCTAAACAGTACAGTGTTTAGGGCTTTTCAATTGTGCTTAGTTTCATGAGGGGTGATACACAGCACTAGTGTTTAGGGTAACCACTGGTGCACCCTGATTAATCACAATGTAATCCATATTTGCTGTCCCTCACCATGCTGATCCATGCTTTTTGACAAAGTTGGAGTAAACACACAACTTTCAGATTGCATTTTTACTGTACAGTAGTCATAATGAAAATGTTGGCACCCTTTATCAGGGATTCACATGATGAAATCAGTGGGAAAACAGGCCTTGTATGCTAAATTAACCTGTTTTTACCTTTTTAAGTGCATTTTTTTTTTAACACATCGGCCGTTTCCCACTGAGGCAGGGTGACCCAAAAAGAAAGAAAAATACTTTCATCATCATTCAACACTTTCACCATCACTCATACATAATCTCTTCGATTATTTGTGGTCTATTTTTGGCTCGCACAGTAACACGTTTTGCAACATCAGCTTGCTTAATTTCTTCCTTCTTAAGCAGGATAGAAGCGATAGTTGACCTGTTTTTGCCATATATCCTGGCAAGATCACACAATCGCACACCACTCTCGTATTTTTGTATTATTTCCTTCTTCATTTCTACGGTGTTTCTCACTTTCATCAGCCCAGGGGTACCACTAGGAACTTTCTTGGGACCCATGATAGCTTATTTCACAGCCGCACTTAATGAACAAACTCCCAAAAATTATAATTAAGTGTGAAATGTCTGGAGAAGCGTGCAGGGTATTGTTCTCTCGAGTGTAAACAACGCGGGACTGGCTCTCCACGCCTGCGCGGTGAGGCACCCAAGCGCCTGGGCGGATAGGTCACGAACACATTCGTTCGACTCGCGATAATTTGTTCGCATGACGATATCGATTTTCTTGTACTAATGACGATTTGTTCGACTGCCGAGCCGTTCGAATAGCGGGGGTCCACTGTATTATACTTACATAATTGTACGATTTCTGGGGTGTTCGTTAGCCGGGGGTCCACTGTACTGTACAGGCTTTCGTTTTACACTCACTTGGTAGGATGGTAGTACCTCCCTGCGTGGTTTCTGTCTACCAACCTACTACATATAGTAATTTATCATATTACAGTGGACCCCCGGAAATCGGCCACCTCCCAACTTGAACAATTATGTAAGTGTATTTTTGTAAGTGCTTTTGTAAGTGTATTTTTGGGGGTCTGAAACGACTAATCTAATTTACATTTGTCCTTATGGGAATAAATTCGTTCGGTAATGCCACTCAAACAACATTCTGGAACGAATTATTGCCGATTTCCGGGGATCAACTGTATTTATTATTTATCAGCAAAAAAAAAAAAGTAGTTTTAGAGTGATTTTAAAGAATTTTGAAAATCCACCTGAAAATGGCAAAAAACACTGATTTTTTGGATGCGAAAAATCTTCTTTTCTAAAAATGGGAAATAGGCATGAGGGAAATATTTGTTGGATCAAATATTTCCCACAACTGTAAAAAAGTCCTTTATATATAGGTTTCATTGAGGGTTATAGTAGTTTAGATGAGAACGTTGGTGTGCTATAATGGCTCACACGGTGAATTCAGAGGGAAAACACAGCTTGTATCAAGTTAAAATTATGTTCTTACCTTTTTAAGAGTACAGTGGAACCCCGGTTAACGAAAAAAATTAATTGCAGAAGCCTGCCCAAGTGCCATTACCGAAAGAATTTACTTCTGTAAGAAAAAATGTCATTTAGGTTAGTCTATTTCAGACCCCAAAAAATACACTTCCACAAGCACTTACAATATTATACTTACATAATTGCACGATTTCCGGGGTGTTTGTTAACCGGGGTTCCACTGTATATTCTTAATCAACATCAAAAATAGTACCCCTGACTTATTTTGAGAATCCACCCGAAAATGACTAAAAATGCTGAATTCAGTGATTTGTTTGGGGGGTAAAAAAAACTTTTTCTCTAAAAATGAAAAATAAGCATGATGAAACTGTTTGTTAGATCAATTACTTCCCACATGTGTGAAAAAAATCCTGTATGTATGGGTTTCCTTGAAGATTGGAATAGTTTTGATGAGAATGTTGGCATCCTCTATCGGGGCTTCACATGAAATCAGACGAAAAACAGGGTTTCGTATCCTGCTAAAATGACCTGGTGTGATTTTAAGGAATTTTGAAAATCCACCTGAAAATGGCCAAAAAAAAATTTTTCTCTGCAAATGGGAAATAGGCATGATAGTACTGCTTGTTGGATCAATTACTTTTGACAAATGTGAGAAAATCCTGTATATATAAAAATTTCATTGATAGTTATAGTAGTTTTGATGTGAAAGTTTGTATGCTTTAACAGTGCTTATAACCCTTGTGGGTTTAATGCTTAGTTTTGACTTGACAGGGCTTCACACAAAATTAAAGGGTGAACAGGTCCTTGTATCTTGCTAAATGATCTGATTTTGCCTTTTTAAGTGCAGATTTTTCATACATACACATAAAACATAGTACCCCAGTTTTAGGCTGATACCATTACCACTGAAATTAGCAGATACCACCGATACTGTACTTATCTACGTATCTCTATAGCCATTTTATCTTTAAACCTTTGTACACTGATATGCTTACTGATACATTCACCATTGATTTTGGGTCTACAGGTTTGTCAACAGTGCAACATATTATGGTCTTACCATAGCTGCTAGCAACCTAGGGGGTGATGCTTACGTGTCAACAGCTTTGAGTGGTCTTATTGAAATCCCGGCGTGCGTCGTTGCTATTGGTATCATTGACAGGTATGTAGTTTTGCTCTGGAGTGTTACTACTGCATATAATGCTAGCCCCTGTCACTGGTACTAGAACTTTATTTGTACTCCAGGATTTATTAAGGTAAAAATAGTCCTGGAATCTGTCTTGTGTTATTCTTGTTATCATCATTTTCTTTGATGTCTACACAGATTAACTCTAGTCTATGAAGATAACTTGATAACGTAATGGTACTTATAAACACTTCAATCGTGAATCTCATTAACAGTAAAGGTATTTTCAGCAAACCTATTATTACTAAGTTATTACACTATCCATTTTGAGGTTCTCTTCTATTTTTCTTTTTGATGTAAATTTGATGACACTTATTAATTACCTGTTTGCAGTTACAGGAGCAGAGCCTTGCTCATGGTGTCCTGTGTTCAATAATTTTTCATCATATAATTTGTTGAAATCTCCAAGGGTTGTAGAACTTGCTGTCTTGTGTTTCCATTCATTCCATTGTTCCACCACTTTTTACAAAGAATTTTTTTTTTAATCCTCTTTGCTCTGTTTTTTCTTAAGATTGTGGCCTTTTGTTATTCCTGTTAAAAAAACTAAATAAACTTTATCTATCTCTTCATATTCCCTCAAGGGAAGTTCCTAAGGAACTAAACCTGTGCTCCAGTTCCTTGAATCAAGTCTGAATTCCTTCCATTCCCCAGGTGCTGTATGATCACTATGGGTTTAGCACTCCCTATGAATGTAATAATAATAATAATATCCCTTCACATCCTTTTATGACAGTGTATGTGGAACAGCAGCATGTGAAATACCTCATAATTTGTGTATAAATACAGATAAGTAGAATTACACTGAGATACACATGAGGTTGATATGTTAGACTTAAGGCAGAACTTGGTGATTACTATATTGACACCATTTTAATATTCTCAACAACTGTTATCTTTACAGTACATGTACATAAAACATCTCAGTAACAAACTAATAGGGAGATGGGGTGTACAATAATGCTGATTGTCCACAACTCCTGAATTATGAAATTAATATTTCATAATCGTCCAGTTGTCTTCTGAAGTAGTGAACTATTTCTAATGATGAAGAAGACAACTGGACACTAAGAATACAGGTATTATAACCTGTAGTACTTTAGTACTGTACTGTGCTGTATACTAATAATTTTATAATACTCTACATAATTTACAGTAATTTTACTTATCTTTTCATGGTGGAGAGATAAGATGTAAACTGCTGTGATCAATAGTGGGACTTAAAATAGCCTTTATTCTGATTTAGAGGAGTTGTAATGCTCTTCTAGTGAAATAATGTAGATGGCTGAGATGTAGGGGGCCGAGAGCCACACATTTTTCTCCTGTCACCACCACTTGCTTTAGAAGCCATTGTTAATTACACATTACTGAATATGTAAATAAAGTTACACAAAATGCTCTAAATCCAGGGAAAATTAGAAACTGATTGACGAGTGTGTGCTCAAGCGAGCACAAACAGTAAGCTGACACAGGTGGCCTAATGCTCAGGGAACATCTGGTATGGGCTGTGGCCCATACCAGACAAATGTCAGAGTTAGCAGACTTGGTCCAATACTTCAGAAGACAGCTGGATGCTATTGCTATGGACACAGTGCAGAATTACAGACTTTTGTCCATTTTGTCTGATAATTTCACCAGTTTTTTATTCAAAATCCGTTAAGGAGAGGTTTTATTGTAGTTCTCTTCCTACTGCAGTTCTTGTCATTAAAGTATACTGGCCCTCCTCTAAAACATGACCACAAAACAGGTCATGCCTTGCACTCTAGGACATCCTTCACTTATCTGGGAAGTGATTAACATGCATAGTCTTCAGGGTTTTACAGGCTAAATTTCCTCATGACTTGCAGATGGCACCCTCCAGTCATGAGAGTGGGCTTTATTATTATTATTACCATTAATTATAATTATTTGTATTGAAGAAAAGACACAGATGCAGAGAAAGCTTGTATTATAGTGCTGTTTTGCTGGGTGGAGCTTTATCTGATCTTGATGAAGCTCTACACAGAGCAAAACTTTGTCAAAATAAAAGCAGGCTCTACATCTTTAAGTTTTCTCTATAGCTGTTGGCAGTACACCTTTGTGTAGGTTATTTTTTTCCTTTTCAGAATAGGTCGGAGGTTAACGCTCTGTGGGTTTATGATGATCGGCGGGTCAGCTTGTTTGTGTATTCAGTTTTTACCAGTACAGTTTGTCAATGTTAAGACATTATTGGCCCTCTGTGGTAAGCTGAGCATCTCTGCTAGTTTCTCTGTGTGCTATATACATAGGTAAGTATCATTTAACTTCTCGGCTTATCCTCAGTTTTATTGATTCATTTGAATGATTGTATTTTAGCACCTTCTCTTTCTCATTGTAATGAATAGTAGAGCCTCTGTATATATTATCTTCGATAGGAAGTTGATAAAAAGGAAATTGGGATTGAGAACACAGCCTTGAAAAAAATGTTTTCCGTGTAACTCATCTTGTACTCAACCCACACACATAGAGGCTTATGACAATGTTAGTGTGACTTTGTAAATAGTTCAGGTTGGACTGAAACTTTGTCGTAAGCTCCTCTCTCCATTGTACGGGTTATTTGTGTATTGTTCAAGTCATAGTATTATGCTTTTTTGTTCTTTTACTCGCCTTATGTACATACCACAATGCAGTGTTTGAAAGACAGGTCTTGCTTCATAGTAAATAGAACATGTAATTATTATTTAGAAAGAATGTTAGTTATGGTAGGTGTCAAAAAACAGCTGGATTATGTAAATGTTTAACATCCAGATTATAATCAAAATTAATTCGCATTAATATTTTTTAATTAATTTCATTTTTAGGGGGTTAGATTATTGATATAGTGTAGGAGATACAAGATGCATTCTGTACAATATTTAGTCATGACAAAGTACAGTGGACCCTCGGTTTACACAGAGCCGAGCACCAGTACACAGAGCCGAGCACCAGTACACAGAGCCGAGCACCAGTACACAGAGCCGAGCACCAGTACACAGAGCTGAGCACCAGTACACAGATACGTACATGGAAAATATCTTGTAAAAAATAACAAAATTTACTTGCAAACCATTATTATATCAAATCTGATTAAATAAGAGTGAGCATGTGGAATATCAAACAAAGAAAAATAGACCAAATAATACTTTTCTGAGAATAATTATTTATAAGGGGGCTTTAGGAAAGGTAGGGGGTGTGTAGACCAAGTGTTTACAGTTGAAAATTCATTCCAGAATGCTGTTTGAGTGCCATTACCGAACGAATTTGTTCCCATAAGGACAAATGTAAATTAGATTAGTCATTTCAGAACCCCAAAAATACACTTACAAAAGCTCTTACAAAAATACATTTACATAATTGTTCGAGTTTGGAGGTGAACGAAAACCAAGGGTCCACTGTATATGCACAGGTGGCTGCCAGATTAAGAGTTCATTTGAACGTGAATGGAAGGATAGAAGATAATTTTACAGTTAAGTGTAGTTTCTTAGGAATATGGCTCATTCAAGGACAGGAATTAATAAGAAATTAAAAAGACATTTTCTTACATATAGTAGACAAGAACACAGTTTATTCAGATTTGTCGAGAGCCTAAAAGGCAGTGTTTAAGAAAGAAATGTTGAGGATATTTTCTGGATTTTTTGTCTTAGATCACTGTATTAGTGTATGTGTAATGTACAGAATGTGTGCATGTACAGAATGTGTGCATGTACAGAATGTGTGCATGTACAGTATGTGTGCATGTACAGTATGTGTGCATGTACAGTATGTGTGCATGTACAGTATATGTGCATGTACAGTATGTGTGCATGTACAGTATGTGTCTGTGTAGGGTATCTGCATGTATATGAATGCATATATGGTGAGTGCACATGCATGTGTTTTTGTTTGTTTGTTGCACGAATCAATTTTACAGGCTAAGGGCTGTTATCCTACCTCAGCTCATTTCAAAGCCCATCCTCTCTAGGGTATACTGCCACCTCCCCAGGATGTAACCCACAACAGTCAACTAGCACTACATACTGCTAGGTGAACAGGGGCAGCAAGTGTAAGGAAACATGCCCAGCATTTCCACCCAAGCTGGGTATCAAACCAACAACACTCAATATGTGAGCTGAGGCAGCAACCAATATTACAGTTCAGATGCCCCTCCAAACTGCAACATCCCCACCCCTCCCTCAGAGTGCAGGCACTCTGTTTTCCACCTCCAGGACTCGAGTCTGGCTAACTAGTTTATCTGAATCTCTTCTTGCTCACACCTCAACAGCACATCAAGCCATAAAGACCACTTGTCTCCACTCCTATTTCTCTCTCTCTCTCTCACTCTCACGAACACATGCAAACGAACAACAGCATCTGAGGGAGATGGCACAGAAGCAAAAGGGGCTAGGAGGAGAGACAAGGACATAAACAACAGAGGACAAAGAGCAGGGCAGAGCAACAAGAACAGGCACATACAGAACCACCCCTAGAACCCCACAACCAAACACTATCCCAACACAAACCACAATCCACACTTACAGCCCCCCTTAAACACACTACACTGTAGAATCCCACAGCACATTGCCAGGTCCCCCACCCTCACAGACCTCCCAAAAACATAGTGGTGGAGAGGAAATTTAAGGTATGGTACACCAATGCTGATGGAATAATGAATAAGTGGGAGGAGTGGCATGAAAGAGTCAAAGAGGCATCACCGGACATCATAGCTCTCACAGAAACCAAGCTCATAGGAATGAAAACAGATGCCATCTTTCCAACGGGATATCAGATCCTGAGGAAAGACAGAGAGAACAGAGGGGGTGGCACTGCTCATCAAAAACTGATGGGAGTTTGACGAGGTGGAGAGAGGAGACAGAGGAGAAGCAAGAGACTACATAATAGGAACACTTCAGTCTGGAGGTCCTAAGGTGGTAATTGCTGTGATGTATAACCCACCACAGAACAGCAGGAGGCCAAGGCAAGAGTATGATGAGAGTAATAGAGCAATGGTTGACACACTGACTGAAGTGGCCAGAAGGGCTCATGTGAGCAGGGCAAAGCTACTGATCATGGGTGACTTCAGTCACAAGGAAATCGACTGGGAAAACCTGGAGCCACATGGGGGGCCCAGAAATGGGGAGGGTTAAGATGATGGAGGTGGTACTGGAAAACCTCATGCACCAACATGTAAAGGACACTACCAGAGAGAGAGGAGAGGATGAACCAGCAAGACTGGACCTAATATTCACCTTGGGTAGTGCAGATATTGAGGACATCACATATGAAAGACCCCTCGGGGCCAGCGATTACGTGGTTCTGAGCTTCGAATACATAGAGTTACAAGTGGAGAGGGAAACAGGAAGGGCAAACTGCAAGAGAGGGGACTACACAAGCATGGAGAATTTCCTGCACGGGGTTCAGTGGGACAGAGAACTGGCAGGGAAGTAGTAAACAAGATGATGGAATATGCAACAACAATATGCAAGGAAGCTGAGTAGAGGTTTGTACCCAAGGTTAACAGAAATAACAAGAAGGCCAGGGTGAGCCCTTGGTTCACCCAAAGGTGTAGAGAGGCCAAAACCAAGTGCACTAGAGAATGAAAGAAGTATAGAAGGCAAAAGACCCAGGAGAATAAGGAAAGAAGTCGTAGAGCTAGAAATAAATATGCACAGGTAAGAAGGGAGGCCCAACGGCAATACGAAAATGACATATAGCAGCGAAAGCTAAATCTGACCCGAAGTTGTTGTACAGCCACATCAGGAAGCAAACGACAGTCAAGGACCAGGTAATCAGGCTGAGGAAGGAAGGAGGGAAAATCACAAGAAACGACCGTGAAGTATGTGAGGAGCTCACCATGAGATTCAAAGAAGTGTTCACAGAGGAGACAGAAGGGACTCCAGAAAGATGGAGAGGTGGGGTTCACCTTCGAGTGTTGGACATAATACATACAACCGAAGAAGTGAAGAAGCTGTTAAGCGAGCTAGATACCTCAAAGGCGATGGGGCCGGATAACATTTCTCCATGGGTCCTGAG